>PVJH01003475.1:0-141587 GCA_004026705.1 Nesogale talazaci
GCTGAGAGGCTGCCATGACGAGCCCCACCCCAGTGAGCACCGCACAGGAGCAGGCAGTGTGTCATCCTGGGGTTCACAGGGCAGCCGTGAGCTGGAACTGACTTGATGCCACCGAACTGCAACCACCTTCATTAACAAGAAATATACCCTATTTAAATCTGGAGGAACCTCACTCATCATAAATCTTGTGCTTGACAGCCACTTGGTAATTATCGAGAATGCAATTCTGGGCTAGATTTCCCCCAGCTCTAGAAGGAGCGATGAGTATCTGGGTAATATGATGAAACCGTAGCCACCTCCTCAGATGGAATCATCCAGGTGTCCACGAGGTGGCACTCCAGAGTCAGCTGGCTCTCTGGGAGTCAGCAGAGGTGGCAGGGCCCTGAGTCCGATGCGCCCCCAGGAGCAAATCCTGTGCCCAATGGTGCAGCTGCTTCAGTTTTTGTTTTCCTGTTGCTGAACTGAGGATAAGGAGAGAATAGATGGGAAGCCATCAGCCGCCCGTGTTCAAAGTGGGGAGAACAAACAAACGTGAAACTTTTATGTGGTGGTCTCTAGGAAATGAGACCCTCTCACACAACCAGTCACAATGCCTGAGCACACCCCTACAGAAGGCTCTGGGAGGAGCTCACAGAAGTCCCGGCAGGGAAGCAAAGGGACACATTAACCAAATGCCGCAGAGCTTGGCAAGGCCTTGCGGGAATCTCAGAGGGGCTGGACCTGGCAGAGGCTGGGAACCCCTTGGAAAGTGGTGACAGCTCCAACAGAGAGCTGGGACAAACCTGTCAAGGGAGGAATTGTGATCCTTAAAAACACATAAACCACAACCAGATGGACACAATGAGCCCAGGTGACACGGCAGTTATGTCTGTTGAAAGTCCACAGAAGGCTGGTGCTTCAAAGCCACCCCTCACTCCCAGGGAGGATGAGATGGCCATTGGTACCCGGGCTTTCTTGTGCTGTTTTTTTTGTTTTGTTTTGCTTAAGCATTTTTGAGGCACTCAAAGTCTCCTAAGCTTGTATATCAAAACACCACAAAGTGGGTGCCTTGATGCGACACAACTAGATTGGGAGGTGGGAATTTGAATCCAAGTGTCAGGGGGGCCATGATCTTCATGACAGGTCTAAGGCAGGACCCCTCTTGGCTTCCTCCTCCCTTCTAGTGGTTGCCCAATATTGTAGGCCTTTCTGGCCTGTAGAGGCCCTGTTTTGATCCCTGCCTCCATCCTCACCTGGTCTTCATTCTGTGCCTCTGGGTCCTAATGCTCCCTTCTTAGAAAGACATCAAACACCTAACTTCATCCAGTGCGGCTGCGTTTTGACTTACTGACATCTGCAAAAACCCCTATTTCTCAATAAGCCCATATTCACACTTCTGGGAATTAGAATTTCAACATATCTTTTTTGGAGGCTGCAATTCCATTAATAAGAATTACCAGGAAACATATTAGATTCCTCTTAGATAAGTGACTGAGATGAGAATGCTTTCAGTGGCATTTTATTAATACGTTTTTCTCAGGTATGTTCATACATGGCCAGGAAAGTCAGTGTTTCCTGAAGGATGGGTCACCTGACGTAGCTAGAACCATAACTAAACTAACAGGGGGAGCCAGCCACACGCCAGGGAGTGGCCTAGCCACTTCATTATCTAATTGACCTCAACACGAGTTCTGTAATGTCTTTACCAGCACCATTAGCTCCATTTTCTCAATGGCGATTCCCTTTTAACCAAGGAGGGAGTCCAGACACAGATCATTTGCCTCACACAGCTAGCAAGGAGCAGAGGCAGGATTTGAACCGAGAAAGTCTTGGCTAAAGCTGGAGGCTTTAACTGCTACAGCACCTAACTTCTCAGGAGAAAGAAGCTCTCAGTGAATTCATGTGTGGCAGTCACTAGTTGGTGTCAATTTCAGAACTGGGAATGTAGGGATGGAGTCTACCCTGTCAATGTGGGCATGGTTTTCGCATGAGAATTCTGGGGAGTCCAGTGGTACTTCCCCCTTGGAGATGAGAGACTCACGACCCAGTCCCTTGGAGACTCTTTATTGACAAGACACAAGGCTGACTGCCTGTGAGACATCCCGGAGGAGAAGCCACATGGGTCTACCCTGCTGGAACCAGACCCCTGAAGCCGGAAAAGCCACAGAGAGACTCCTGCCAGCGCTGAGATACTTGAGAAACCACAGAGAGGCCCCTGCCAGCGCTGAGATGCATCGACCACCACTGGATACACAGGACTCTGCACCCACTGGCCTGTAATGGTCCTGGTGTTGCTGCATGTGTTTCATGATTCTGAAGAGGACTTATAGACTGGTATTGGGCATATGGGCTAATACAGGACTTATAGACTTGACCTTGACTGGGCTGGGATGTTTTCTTGATGTACAGTTACTCTTGTCTATAAACCTCTCCCTTATATCCATATGTGTGGGTATGAATTTGTTTCTCTAGTCCACCTGGTCAGCTGGTTTGGGGAGCAGTGGACCCGAAATCCCTTCAGTCAGCAGTTGGTTACCTGGATGAGGCTGCCATTCCATCTGACCCATCCACACTCTGGACATGTCATCAGAACACCCATGGCCCTGGAGAAGGACAATCTCCCCAGGCAAGTCGAGGGACAGTATACAAGAGGAAGATCCCCGATGAGCTGGGTCAACACAGCGGCTGCGACAACAGCCCCCAGCATGGGACTCCTTGAGAGGACGGTGCAGGACCAGGCAGGACTGTGTCTTGTGTCTTCAGGGCGGCTCTGGGCTGAAACAGATGCCATGGCACTTACCGACATCACTCCCTAGACAAACAACCAGCGACGGCAGGCATCTAGAGGCCGGAGTTGCCAGTGAAGCGCATTGCACACGTGTTAAGCTTTTTCCACAAACCACACCATCCATTCCTGTGCTAGTTCCCTATGTGTGCTTGGCATGCTCCACACATGTGGGTGTTATTTACATAGGCATGTTCTGCGTGGAAAATCAAGTGATCTGTACTAATCAGACCGAGGAATTATCCGTAAAGCAATATATCAGATTCCCCACCACTTTAAAATGAACCCCTGTGGATAGCAGAGGCATTTTGGAAATTGCATTTGTTCTTCCAGGGGAGCAGGGTGATGATTAGCAATCTAGTATGGATAGCCAAGGGACTCTAGGACATTGGGAAAACCAGATTCAATAAACACAGTTTGAGGGTAAGAAGACTAATGAGCACAATTTTCTCACTTTTCTCGGCAGAATGTCTTCCTGATGGCAGCGGCGAGCGCTTTCATAAGCGGAGGTGCTGCAGCACACCATCACGCCACCCAAACAATCCCGACATGTAGACGCAGGAGTCCATACGGAAGGGGCATCGGGTGGTTTCCACTTTCCAAAAAGAGACTGGGGTTCAGTTTCATGGCTTTCAAGGAGATGAAAGCACTTGAGACTTTCCTGTCTCCCCTGGCTACAAAAGATAAGAAAGACCACTGCAGTTTGTGGTGTAGATTCAGGTTTGATTCTGACCATTGTGTGAACTGGGGAACTGAAGCCAAGGTGAGACAGGCAGGGGACCCAAAATGCTCTTGCTCAGTAAACTGAAGCCCATTGGCACAGACAAGTGGCTTATTGGGACAGCTTAGAGACAGTTAAAATGAAAAAGACCCTGCTTATGTGGAGGCCCATCTACACAAATAAATTAGCTCACAATCAACTTCCACTATACCACATGGCTACCCTCCCCTAGCGAAGCAGCTAAGAAGTGCCCTAAAAGAGGTTTCTGCCAGGAGCAAGAAGCCAACAAGTCCCCCTGAGACAACTGGCCAGGACTTGACTTTGGACATGTGCAGAGGACATCACTCCAACCCCCCAGGGGCAGCATGCTGCCAGAGGTTCAGGCTGAATTCCAAAGAGCACATGACACAAGGGCTATTGTTGTTGATCTGATGTTGTCATGTTATGAGGTTGGCTGAAATCAGGAAACACCAGAAAGATGGTTACTTGTGTTTACTTGAATATGCTGAGGCATTCGACTGGATGAATCACAGCAAATTATATATAACCTTGAGATGAATGAAAATTTCAGTTTACTTCTTTGTGCTCGTGCAGAACCTGGACATGGATCAGGATGCAGTTATGGGAACAGAATCAGGCAGGGGTGCTCAATACATCCATCATGATTGACCTCTTAAGTCTTGTGGTGGTCATATGCTTGTGTTAATACTCATGATTGAGATGTGGGGGTGGAGTCTAGTCTGTTAATCTGGAGATAACCATTGGGAAGCCTATGAGACCTCCATGTGGGTATGGCTTTCTCCTGAGATTTCTGGGAAGTGTCGCGATATTTCCCTCATGGAGATGAGAAGCTATCTCCCCAGTTGCTGGGAGTCAGTCTCAGAGACAATGAACTATGGACAAGACAAGATGGCAGCATCTGAGGAGCTGGAAGAGCCGGAGGAGAAGCCACACGGCCTTCAGAGGTCTGATGGGACCAGACCTCTGAAGTTGGAAAAGCCATGTGGAGATCCCGGCCAGTGCTGAGTTGCCTCTACCACCACTGGATGCTGTTAATGGACCCTGAACCCTGGAAACGAGGAGCCATGGGGAGACCCGTGCCAGCGCCAGGACTCTGTACCCACTGGCCTGTGATTTCGTGAGTCGGAAGGAGACTTTATAGACTAATATTGGACCTATGGGCTAATATCGGACTTATGACTTTGAACTGGACTGGGCTGTGATGCTTTCTCAATGTCCCATTCCTTTTGTATATAAATTTTTTTCTTATATCCATATGCGTGTCTATGGATTTGTTTCTCTAGTCTACCCGGACTAACACAAGTCTAACCCTAACAACAACTCTAAAACTAGCCTCAACCCTAAGTCTAATACGAACCCTCACCCTCACCCATTTATTTTTTTTAATGCCATGCAATCTACCCACGCTACATTTGCAATCAACTTGTAGACTGCAATCGACATATGAAGCACCCTTGGAAGAAGAGAACAGTGCATGCTTTGAAATCAGGAAAAGGGTCATGTATCCTCTTACCCTACGTATTTAATTGGTATGCTGAGTAAATAGTTGGATGACATGAAGAAGGATGCGGCATTGGGGTTGGGAGAAGAGTTATGTGCTCATAACTCTGTGATATGCGGATGACCCAACCTTGCTTGCTGAAAGTGAGGAGGATTTGAAGGGCTTGCTGATAAAGACCCAGGATTGCAGCCTTCAGTGGGAAGTACAACTCCATGAAAAGAAGACCCAAATCCACACAACTGGACCCAAAGGGAACATCATGATAAATGGAGAAAGCAAGCTAAGGATCTTGCTGGGGTCCACAAAATGATGCACTGTCTTGGGTGAATGTGCTTCACAGGACCTCCTTGAGGTCTTAAAAAGCAAGGATGTTACTTTGAGGACTGAGGCGCACCTGACCCATGGCATGACATTTTCACTCGCCTCCTATGCATGTGAAAGTAGCAAACGGAATGAAGAACACAGAAGCAGCATCGATGTATTTGCATCACGGTGTTGGCAGAGAATAGTGAAGGTCTCAGAGACGGGCAAAAGAACAAACAAATCTAGCTTGGAAGAAGGATGGCCAGAGTGCTCCTTAAAGGCAAGGATGGGGAGAGTTCGAGTCACACACTTTGCACATGTGATTCGGTGAGACAGGTCCCTCTAGAAGGACATTATGCATGGTAAATAAAGCACAGGGGCAATGAAAAAATTGCGCACAGGGTCAGAGCAGACTTGTCAGCAGTCTGCTACAACAGTAGGCCAGTTCTCATGGCAACCCATGGACTTCAGAGAGGATCTGCACTCCGAAGGATTTTCAATGGCTGAATTTGAGGAAGTAGACTATTCAGCCTATTTCTCAGTCATCTTTTTTAACATTTTATTCTTTTTTTTTTTTTTTTGGTTTTGGGGGCCTCACAGCCCTCTGGTGGTGGGAGTAGGAGGCACAGCCTTGCTGCTGGATTTGAACCTCCAACCCACTGGGCCGCAGTCCCACGCACAACCACTACGCCACTGGGGCTCAGGCCCTATGAGTCATCTTTAGATGGACCTGAAGCTCAAACCTCTTGGTGGTTAGCAGCCAAGCAAATGCAGCATTTGTACTACCCAGGAACTCCGTGGGACATGTAAACAAACGAACAGAACCCCGTTGCTGTTAAGTGAGTTCTGACGGGCAATGACCCCCATGTGTGCACAGTAGAACCCCACAGCGTACGGTTCTACAGTGTGACCTTGGGGGAGCACCTCACCAGGCCTTTCTTCCGAGGTGTATCTGGTGGAGTGAGATTGCCATTCTTCAGGGCAACAGTGGAGGACTGGATGGTTCACACCTCCTAGGGACTGGTGGTTCTGTGCCAGAGTCAATTCCAGCTCACAGGGGTGCTGCAGGGCAGAGCAGAGCCGGGAAGAGCTTCGTGTTTGTTAGAGGAAGATAGGACATTCCCATAATGTTATCTACTCCAAAATAGCCAGTAAATCTCAGTAAACCTTTGCCAGCTCGGAAGCTTAGATCCATCCTCCCTAAAGGGGCCAGCTAGCAGAGGCCATTGTCTCCCCCACAAAAAGACAGGGATGACTGCCTGTGACTAGAACAAAGGGTCACTTCCCCTGAAGCCTGTTAGACGCAGGGAGGCGGAATTCACACACTACTGTTAATGATCTCTGAACTAGTCTAACTTGGGTAGTCACATCCAGGAGTCTGGGGTCTGCTCTTGTCACATGGCACCCTGATACCTCCCTCTCCTATAATGTGTACCTACAGCACATCCCTTTCCTGGGACTTATGTCCTTACCTGAAATTAAAAAAGATATAGAAGACTTGGTAAAGGAGCCCTCTCCCCTTTTGCACTCACTCCTCTCTCACTTGTCCCCTTTCGCCCAGTCCCTTTTCTCCATGTACCCTCTTCCCCCTCTCTTACTCTCTCCACACAGATGACCAAGCAGGCCTGAGGTGAGCATGCTACCACGAAATGTGTCTGACTCCATTACTTCACTCTCTCCTGCTCTTTATGACTTTACCTTTACTATAATAATTAATAATTATCGCCATACAACTGTGCCTGCCAGACCTCTGATGTATAGAGCAGAGGCTGGATTCCTCTGATACATGTTGCTGCTGTCATTGTAGGGTGCCATCAAGTCTGTTCTCACCCATCACCACACTGTGCACAGCAGAAGAAGACACTGCGCGGTCCTGTGCCATCTTTACAATTGTTCCTAGGCCAGAGCCCATGGATGCAGCCATTGGGTCTATCCATCTTGTCAGGGCCTTTCTTTTTTTCATTCCCCTGCTACTTTACTAAGCTGATGTCCTTCTCCAGGGATTGGTCTCTCCTGACAACAGGTCCCAAGTAGGTGAGATGAAACCTTTATCCTTGTCTCTAAAGTAAAGTGATCAGATTTTAAGTGGGACACCATGGGCCGGGGCAGGGGTTCTTGATTAAAAATTTCGTACTGGGGGCCTAGGTGGAGGCAAGATGCTTTGAGAGTGATGATGGCAATAAGTGTGCAAATGTGGCCTGCATACAATTGATGTGTGTATGGATCATGATGGGAGTTGGATGAGCCCCCAATAAAATGATTCATTAAACAAAAAAAGAAGGGAGAAAGAGGAGCTTTTACCAAGGGCTCAGATAGAAAGCATTTGGAAATGAAGATGGCAACATATGTATAAATATACTTGATACAAATGATGTATGGAATGTTGTAAGAGCTGTTAGACCCCTCCCCAATCAAATCATTGGGAAAAAGACAATTTAAAAATATTGATAAGGGTATAATGGAAAATAAAATGTAATTCCCCCTCCCCCCCAAAAAATTTGGTCTATATGGAGCAACAAAAATTTTCATAGAATTCAAAAATAGCATTGTAATATATTTATTTTAATTTTAAAACACCCAGGAAGTTGTTAAATTGTTAAAAAGCAGGACATCTGGTCACCTTACGCTAAAGAGCACTCTGACCATACTTCTTCCAAGACAGATTGGTTTGTCCTTGGAGCAGTCCAGGGTGCTTCCGATATTCTTCTCCAGCCTCTCAGTGCAAATGCATCGATTCTACTTCGGTTGTCCTTAATCAATGTCCAACTTTCAGAAGCACATGAGCTAGTTGGACATTCCATGGCTTGTTTCAGGTGCACCTTAGTCCTCAATGTACGTTTTAATACTCTGAAGAGATCCTGTGCCCCCTAGGTTCCCCTCAGTTGTCACTTTTATGGCCACAGATCCAGTGAGTTCACACTGCTGATCTTTCAGCTGACAGCCAAGAGAGCACTAACTTCCGTGCCCCCAGGGCTCCTTATCCCCAAAGATGTGGCAGTTATTAATCGTGCCTAAGTGTTTAGAACCCTCCAAGAGGAACAGAATTTATAGGAAATATGCATTTGATATAATCTGGACCATATGTCTCAGAAAAATCTTGTAAAAACTCAGATAATATGAAACCCCCAATTGGGGAAGCACAGTATCTTATTTCTGGGGCCCCTCAAATATTTGTTGAATGAATGGACACGAGTCCCTGGGGGAGGTTCCTTCACTCTGAGGCAAGTGGTAATAAACTCCCCAGTTCTCTTTCAACTGGGTGGCTTGGGGAATTAGCTTAGCAGATGTGAAGTGGGAGGCGACAAGGAGATGGCGCAGTGCAAAGTGTGGAAGACAAGTTAGAACAAAAATAACCGGAAAAAGCAAATGGCAATGAATGACACCAGCTCCATGCTGGGGTGGGGTGGGGGGGGGGGTGCTGCAGGAAGCCATTTATTTGCGACTCCTGACAAAGGATGCTGCATCTGAATGACTTGCTGAGGGATCCAGCCCCTTGCCCCAAGCAGCTGCACCGATCTGGAGACCCTGAAATCAAATGGCTCTCTCTGGTTTACATCTTCAAGCCTCCAAAATAAACCAGACCGTTCAAAACAAGTCTTCAGAAAAGAGAGCTCGTTTCCCAGTGGCTGATTCCACGGACTTGTGTATCAGTGGTTAATGGACACAGTGGCTCTCCAGACAGTGACAAAAACTGCAGGAACATCAGAAGGCTGGAATCCTAAGGCACCTTGATGCTTTCATTTCCTTGTGGCTATTGTTAGGTGTTGAGTTGGTTGTGGCCCATAGTGACCTTATGCACAACAGAATGAGGAAGTGCCCGGTCCTGTGTCCTCCTTACAATTGTTCCTGTTGCTTGAGCCCACTGTTGCAGTCACTGTGTCGGTCCATCTCCTTGAAGTCCTTCCACTCCACTTCCCCTCTCCTTTACCAAGCACAATGTCCTTCTCCAGGGACTGGTCTCTCCCGACAACACGCACAAAGCACATGCTAAAGAGAACTCCTTACTTCTGGATGAGAATCTGAGTTCTGCCACCTGCTCTCTGTGTGACCTTGGACAAACTCTTGACTCATTTGGGGTTTCTCTTTCTCTATCATAAAACAGAGAGACAATAGTATTTATCTTCTCTCCTTGAAAAGACTGGGGTGAGGGTTAAGGAAATTGATATTTGCAAACTATTTAGACTAGTAGTGAACCTGCTTAAAATTCTTTTTTTTTAAAAAAATTAGGGACAATTTAGGATGCAGAAACCAGCTTCTAAGTGGGATGTTAGGTTCCCAAGATGCCTGTAAAATATGTAGTCTAGATCATAACTAAAATGAGACTGATGATGGGTGATTTCCATCGAATAAGGTGGTTCTTCCTCTCAGCCATGAGTTCTATTGACACATAGACCTTGACACTGGACATCTGGAATACCCTCCTGCAGCTATAGGGACAACTTGGGGCAGGGGGTACTTATGAAATCCTGGGCATCTTCAGAAAAGTGGAGGTAGGCAACACTCATACAACAGAGTGTTCTGTGGCTCACAAAGTGGTTCTTGCTCCTGGAAAGAACCCAGAGATAAAATGCTAAAAAACTAGAAGTTATCTAATAAGTTGAAGGGAATATTTGCTGTTCAAAAGCAGATCCTGGACCAAAACTGTGGGATAAGGGGCTAGGGGGTTATGGGGTCATGCATTAAGGGCAATTGGCATAACTATCTGCTAAGATAATTTTCTACAGCCAACTTTGGTAAGTATCAGTGAGGGTCTTAAAAAGTGCAACTCCATCCAAAGTGAGTGAAAGAAAGAGAAAACATTAAAAATGTATGGAAACAATCACTCCAGAGAATGACTAGAACATTCAACCCCAGTCTCCATGACCATGAAAGCAAACGCAAAAGGTGGTGTCCCACAACCATTGCTCACCACTCTGAAATGGATCACATTAGAAGTCCTGGGGCAGGTGGGGTCTGGTCCATTTGGTGACCTTCAGATGGGGTAAAGATGGTTACCCAGTATGGCCAGTGAGACAATCAAACCTCCATGAGGTTCTTAAAGTAGGAGAAAAATGTGGAACAAAACTCAAAATAGGCTGGCCCCTGGTGGCATAGTGGTTGACTGCAGGACTGAGGCGTGAGTTTGGCAGTTCAAATCCTGCAGTGGCTCTCCAGGAACAAGACTGGGTATTCCCCACGACCACCAGAGGGCAGGGATGGCCCCCTCCAAAAAAACCCTCTAAATAAGTAGTTTAAAAGGCCCAGCTTATTGGACAGACAGATATTGGTGGCCCCCCAAAGACTACAGTCTTTAGACCTTTTCAACTTGGAAATAGACTCACTTCTACAGCTCAGGTGTAGTCACACAATAGCTAGGCCTGCCAGATGAATATCATCACCCGGGAGATTTGCACTCCTAGAACAGCCAGTCTCAGGGATGAGCAGGGAAGCCTTTGTCCAAGGATGACCCTCAGAAGGCAGGCGGGAAGCAGGAGGGACACGGGCAAATGGTACCCACAGAGAGGACCTGGAGGAGTATCATGACAGTGTGGGGACCATAACCAACGTCCCATCAACCTGGATATGAATTGGTGAATGTAAAGCCGACTTATGGGGCAAACGTTCACCCAAGATCCCAATAAAAATTTCTACAAAGAACAAAGCCGTGCCTGGGAGGGCATGCAGTTGGTGCAGGACCTTGCAACCATGGGTGGACGCCGGTCTTGATGCGGAGAGGGCTGAACCCCAGCACAGGTGGCCGCGGGGAAGCAGTCCCAGAGCTGACAGGAGGTGACAGCTGCTGCTAGTTCAGTAGCTGCTTGTCTCTTCCACATTTCACTCTCCCGCCCACAGCCAGAGTCTGTACTGTGCTCCGTTTGGGATTTAGAACAAAGAAGACATCTGAACGTGGTGCTCAAATTCTATGGCGACTTTTGATTTACTAAGCAATGCAACCCCTCCAATAAACAAAACACAGCACAACAACACACAGGGTCTGGTGTCTTTTGTCCAAGCGTGAAACACATGAATTGCACAAAGTCTAACTCTGGGCAGCCCTGTCAGTGAGGCATGTTCCCTGGGCACTTCTTGTCTAGGAGTGTGGGCTCAGAGGCTACGCAGTGGCTGAGACACACACTGGATTCTCTTCGAGGCTGGTCATCCACATTGCATAAAGGCAGGGTTTTTCTCTACATCCGTCTGTGAGAGGCGAGTGCCTCTTCATCAGGCTGATTGCTGATGCTGGCGTGGGGGCTGGAGCTGGCGCCGTCCCCACTGGGCTCCTGCTTCTAGGCAAGGAGGTGTAGCGGTAGCAGTGTGGAAGGAACTCTGAGCTGGAAGTTGGCCCAGAAGCTCAGGTGGTCCACATGCTCTGAAGTTCCCCACACCTGTACTGTTCAACACCCGGAGTTCCATGTGGAGGATTAGATTTAATTACACACCAAAACTTCTAAGAATATTCCTTAGCCACACCTCCACCGCTTTCTTCTCCACGTGTGACTGCTCAATGTTGGACACTACAGGTATAGGACATTTCCACCATTACCAATGGGCCGTGCAGAGTGAACCACAGGGGGCTTTGCTGTCTCACTGGCCACACAGGGTAACAATCTTGTGCCTGCCCAAAGGACCAGCCACCACCTGCCCCAGGGGCTGAATGAGAGCAACCATGTATGGCGCTTTGAGCACCCAATTATAATGGTCATTTGGCATTCATCATCCCATGAATTGTCACCATGACTGTGATGACACAGATATACCAGCCCCATTTTCTCATGGCTGTGAATGGATTTGAATCAGTTCAGTCATGGTTGATAGAGCAAAATAGGAACAGACCTGAATTTTTAAAATTGGGGTGATATGAAAATACCAGCTAGAATCGGGACTGCTACAGATAGAAGCCTGGGAATGAGACACTCGGAACAGGCATAGCAAGCCTGTGAGGAGGCTGATGTGTGGCAAGAAGTAATGCCAGCAGGTGTGCCATGCCTGATTGTGGCACACGACGCCCCTTCAATGCTGCACGCTCAGACACCATCTGTGGGCCCCACCCCGCCGTTTTCCACGCAGCAGGGTAAGAGATGTGGCTGCTCTGAAGTGTGCACGCTATCCTTTGCTCTAAGAGGAAGATTAAATTTCTAGCAGGGATTTGACACGTACCTTTTCCTAGGTCAAAGACCTGATTTTTCCAGATTAAAAAAAACAAACAAACCATGGAGGTTGGAGGAGCTAAATAGCTTGCTCCACCAACCTGCTGAAAAATGGCAATGCAGGGCTTCTGGCCTGTGTCCCTCTGACTAGGACACCATTAGAGTAGTCCCATTGTTTTCCAACAGAGGTCTGACAATCGCCCAGCTCTGAGGCACGGGTTTGAATTCAGCTTCTCTAGTAGTTCTTGAGGGATGATCCTTGCAAAGCTTCTATCTTCATTTGCTCTGGTTTCGACAGACCTATGTGGTTGTACAAAGGCTGCTGGGTTTTCTCTCATACCCCAAAGACAGTCTTTTACGTTCACGAAGATCATGGGATATGAATATATACTTATAAACAAGAAGACTGAAAGGGACTCTCTATATGTGACTGTGTGCATGCGTGCATATTTATAGGGCGAAGTATATATTTAACACTCTTATAAAAGGAAAAAAGGCGTATATGAAAAGAAGAATCGATGCATTTGGATCGTAGTGCTGGCAAAGAATCTTGAAAGTACCACTGACTGCCAGAAGAACAAACAACTCTGTCTTGGAAGAAGGACAGCCAGTTGCTCCTTAGAGGTAATGATGGCAAGATTTCTGCCATTCTTCCGACATGCTATCAAGAGAGATCAGTCCCTGGAAAAGAACAGCATGCTTGGTAAAGTGGGAAAAAGTTAAAAAACAACCTCACTGCCATTAAGTTAATGCAGAGTCCTAGTGACCCCCACAGGGCAGGGAGGACTCCCCCTGTGACTTTCCATGACTACAGAAAGCCTTGTTTTTCTCCTGAAGAGCGGCTGGTGGCAATGAACTGCTGATGTCGTGGATGGCAAGGGGACATGTAATGACCTGGTGACCAGGGCTCCTTTGGTCAAGTCGCAGGGCAGGGAACAAGAGAAAGACCTTGGATGAGGGTTGATGGCATAGGCAGTGTGTGTCTCTGTTGGACTTAGGGTCTCTGTGTGTCAGAACTGTCTCTGGATGGCACCCGACAATGACAACAACAACCACAACAACAGCAGAAACATGTGAAAACAACACAACCGTTAAGAACAGACTGGGGGAAGTGGACCTATTTAATAGATCAAGAGTGTTGTTCAGAATATCTAATTAGACATAACAACAGAAGATCAAGGCCCATAGCCCCCAAGTTGCCTGTAGACTCCCAGCACCCCTATGGAGGGAGGCCGTAAATCGTTCCTAGAGCAGACAGCCCCATCTTCCTCCTAAGGAGCAGCTGATGGGTCTGACCGGTCAGGTCCTCCACTATCAGTGGAGCTACAGAGTCTCATTTCATTGATGACACTGTCGAGTCCAGTACACTAATCAGAAAGTAAACCTACCCCCAAATCATCGGAGGTCTCATCTTGATCTAGCTCAGCCTGCTTCAAGACTGGAATGCAAGGAAGGATGCTCCTTCTCTCTCCACTCTTCCGTCTCCCAACACACACACACACACACACACACATTTCTTCTGATTGCCCAGGGTAAGATCTAGTGAAGGAGTGCTGTCTGGCAGGGTGGTCCAAGTGTGGTCTGTCTCTGGTCCCCTCTGGATGTGGTTGGTGCTGGTGGACCGTGGCTAGTTCATTATCTTATGGTGCATGTCGGGAAATTTTTTGGAGATGTCTTTACTGGAGACATAGGCTAACTCCCTGACCCAGACAATGTCTCTCCTCTCACCCCTTTACTCACTCTTGGCCCTGGGTTGTCAATGACCCATTTCACCCCTACTCTTCATCTGAATCACATTGTCTCCAGGCCATCCTCTTATGCACTCCATCTGGGTGCACCTGCTTCTGAGAAACATTTATAAATGCAGCTCATTCCCCAAACATCCACCTCTCTTCAGTTGGCCCCAGCCAACCCAAAGCACTTTTCTCCTTTACTTAAAGCAAGGTAATTGATGGTTTCTTTGAAAATACTCTCATCTGCTGGGGGTAAGAGGGAAAACATCTCCTCCCCCTTCAATGGCAATGGGGAAAGTACACTGACAACTCCTCCCAGAAACCACCCCTTTCTTGAGTTCTCCTGCCCCAGTCTCTCATAGGTGGGTGGTGACTGCTGGCAGGGCTGGTGTGGTAGTAACATAATCTGTTGTCAAATTGAGACTTAAGAGTGGAGGGGTGGAATCTAGGCTGTCAATCAGGTTGCAGCTTGATGACCTCATTTGGAAACACTCCCTGTGAGACATTCTTTCTGACAAGACACATAGAGCTGGAGCCCCAGGAGCTGGAGGCACCACATAGAGACCCTTGCAGCACTGAGTTGCTTCTACCACCACTGCAGTCACAAGACTTTCCACCCAATGGCCTGTGATCTTCCTGCATTCAGCGTCATTGCATGTGTTTCATGAGTGTGAAGAGGACTTTTTGGATGGGTATCAGACATATGGGCTAATGTCAGATTTATGAACTTGATCTGGACTGGGCTGGGATGTTTTCTCAATATTCAACTGTTCCTGTAGATAAAGCTCTTCCTGGATTTGTTGCTCTAGTCTATCTGGACTAGCACAGCTGATTTCACGAGCTGTTAGCTCATGACTTAGGTGGTCTAGCAATTTCCTAAGGCTTACTCCTGAGCCTTTGGTCTTTTACTTAAAGGATTGATATAATAAGAATAATTAACTGTAACATTTTGTCACACAGGTGATTACACATAAGTACAATTACTGTAGCTTGTTGCCCCTGAGTTGTCTCCAATTCCACTGTGTGTCTAAATAAGAGAACCACCGCCCAATCTTCGGCCACCTTCATGGTCATTCACCTCCTTGTGTCCATTGTTGTGCCAGTGTGTCGATCCATCTTATGGAAGATGTCCTTTACTTCCACTGACCCCCCTCCTTTACCCACCATGATGTCCTTTTCTAGAGATTGAGCTGTCTTGATTTTGTGTCCAAAATGAGTGAGCTGATGGAGTCTTGCCATCCTTATGTGAATGAAGTTATATTTCTTTTAAGATCGATGTGTTAGTTTTTTGGCACTCCACCGTGTGTTCAACATCCTCTGCCCACACTATAGTTTGAGAGCATCGAATCTTCTCCTGTCTTCCATTTTCATGATCCAACTTCTGCATGTGAATAAGGTAAATGAAAACACCGGCGTGGTTCGTCTGCACCTTACTCATCAAAGTGACATCACGTTAGCTTCTAAAACTTGAATCTTTCCATGACAAAACTGTTTTATGATTTGAATTTTTGTCTTTCTTAGCATCTGTTTTCAGTAATGGGAGGTTGCTAAAATCAAAAACATTTTTTCGAGGTGATACGGATTTTGATTACAATCATATGGTACATATATCCCAAGAGATAGGATTGAGGAGAATGACCTGGTCCTTAAGAGTCATGCAGTTATAGATTTCCCCACCAGGGGCAGCACATACTACAACTGGGCCGAAAATGCTGATGAGTGGTATACAAGGGTTTTTAAACGTTTAGGGGGGCATCTCATTATCTTTTCACTTAATTTTTTTTCCAAATAGCTTTTTGAAGCCCCCACCCCGTGTAAACCACAACCCTGGTGATGCTATTGGGTAAGCATTGAATGGCAAACCCCATGATCAGAGGTTTAAAACTGCCAGCCTACTCATGGGAAAGAGTTGAGGATCTCTGTGTGAGTGAAGTCTACAAAGTCTTAGAAACTCCAAATAGGGTCATTATGAGTCAGAATGGACTCCATAACAGTGGCATGTTGTACGTCCCACAGATTGCCAAAAGGCTAGCGAAGTTTTGTGTTTTGTTTTTCTTTCCTAGTAGATTTCCTGCTATGACGGTGAGTGGGTATCTTTTCCCAATGAGTGAGAGCTCATTTGAGTCAGATGTTCCTTATAACTGCTTACTCACACACAGGGTTGATATACTCCTTTGTTCAGTGTTTGTAGTGAACGAATGAAGGCTGTCTTTCTGGCTGTGTTTCTTCCAGGAGATGTATTTGGTCTTCTGGCAGTCCATAGTTCTTTCAACGGTCTTTGCCCACACTATGTTTCAATTGCCTAAATTTTTCTTCTCTAGACAGCTGCTTCTATGAGCATTGATTGTGGATCCAAGCAAGATGAGATCCTTGGCAATTTCAATCTTTTTTGTTTAACACGATGTTACCTACTGGTCTAGTTGTGAGAATTTTGCTTTTCTTTATATTGAGTTGTAATCCATATGGAAAACTGCAGTCCTTAGTCTCCACTGACAAGTACTTCAAATCCTCACTTTAAGCAAGTAAGGTGGTGTCACCTGCAAATCACAGGTTGTTAATCTGCCTTCCTCCCATTCTGATGCCACATTCTTCTTCATATAATCAGGAGTCTCAGAATATTTGCTCCACATAGAGATTCAATAAATATAGTGAGAGGATACAACATAGTGCACCTATCTCCTGATTTTAAACCTTGAACTATTCTTTTGTTTCATTCCCACCAATGTCTCTTCATCCATGTACAGGTTTCATATGAACATAGTCAAATGTTCTGAAATTTCCATTCTTCTCAAGGTATCCATATTTTGCTATGATCCACACAGTCAGATGCCTTGGAACAGTCAGAAAGACACAAGTAAGCACATTCCTTTTTCTGTCAAAATCCATCTGACATCAGCAATGAATGATATATGATTTGATTGTGTCATTCTCAGCACAATAAGCCACACAATTTTCTTATTTAAAATGACCAATACCAGGCCATTTCAGCTCACTAGCGCCTAACATGTCCATCATTATGCATTCCATTTCATTTTTTACAACTTCCAACTTTCCTAGATTCACACTTCACACATTTCAAGTTCCAATGACTAATTGATGCTTACAGTGGTTTCTTCTCAATTGAGTTTTGCCCCATCAGCAGATGATGGTCTAGAAGGCTGCAAGCCTGCAGGTTTTACTCTTCCAGAGTCATTATGGTCAACTCTCTTTGGGGAAAACAGCTCTTCCTCAGTCATATTTTGAGTGCTTTCCAACCTGAGGGGCTTATCCTATGTAGCTGCTTCTGACACAGTTCTTCTGCATCTAAGCCTACAATTGAGCAAACAGGTGATAACTTTACACCTGCCCACCTAGCATTCAGGCAGTGCCCAGAGTCTGAAGAATCCCACTGGTTGCCTGTGGAGTCAGCTCCAGACTGTGGCATCCCTGTTGCGATATGGTCTATAAAACTCCTCAGAGTACGTGTTCTGAATTGGATGGTCAAAAAGGCAAATAAGAAGACCAAAATTGGGCTGAGCCCCGGTGGCGTAGTGGTTGTGCGCGGGACTGCGGCCCACTGGGACGGAGGTTCAATTCCAGCAGTGGGGCTGGGCCTCCTACTCCCACCACCGGGGAGCAGTGATGCCCCCCCCCAAAAAAAAAGAAAAAAAGAAAACCAAAATTAATAGAGGTCATATATAATAAAGCCTCCAGCACAAATCTGTGCTGTCCAACATGCTCTATCCACTTCTCTGCCCACAGAAGATAAATGCAGTCACAGAAACACCTGGTTAAAAACCCTGCAGCCCTGGCCCCCGAAGAGAGTACTGGAATTGTGCAAGCAGTCAGAAGAAAACGCTGGAGAAATGTGTGGACATCTAATGAAAACACTTCCCTGTGATCAGTGTCCGTCACGGCTGACTTTGGAAACTCTACCAACAAAACAACAACAACAAACCCCACTGCTTTTGAGTCCATTCTGACTCACAGGGCCCCTGTTGGAACTGGGAGCATGCTCTCTAGTATGTCCGAGGCTGTAAATCTGTATGAATGCAGATATCTTTCTCCCGTGGGTTTGAACCACCATCCACCTCATTAGCAGTTCAAATGCTTAACCCACAGTATCACAGACTTTTCAGGCTAGCGGTAGCATGAACAGGCAAACTAATTTATCACTACTCACCCTCACCGGGCATCCACCATGCGACAAGCTTTGTAAGACCATGTGAAAGGAAAGAAAGAGGATGAAAGGAGTCAAGCTCTGCCTGCAGGGAGCTTACAGGTTAGGCATCTTATTGGAGTGGGGACTTATTTAGCCACCGAATTCTCTGTTGTAGGCGACGGCTTTCATGGCTTCTGACTGGCAACCTCACCTCATTTTCACCACACCCGTGGGGAAGTTAAAGCAAAGATGGTTCTTCTCATATTCAGATGAGAAAGCTAACACCCGAGAGGCTGGCTCAGGGCTCTACGGAACACAGGGGGGTAGAACAGAATAGCAGCTCAAGTCCCTCAACTCTGCGTTGCTGCTCCTTCTGCTCACCCACCGCTAAGGCACATGGGAGAAACCCAGCCTGCCCTGTGGCTTCACTTTCAACAAAAAGACAACAGGTAAGTGAGCAGGCTTAGCAAGCGATGAGAAATGAGACTCAAATGTATTATGCCTACAAACTTTTAGAGTAACTGAAAGCCACAAAAATGTGGCTTTACCAAATACTTACTAAAGAAAAGACTGGAAAGTTCCAGGAGAATAAATAATATGGTAGCACTATATCGGGGGAGGGGGAAAGGGATGACAGGGTGTCCTAGGGAAATTTTGATTTTATGGAGAAGGTTTTGTATTAGTTCTTACTGAATAAAATTCAAGGTAAGCTCTACCAATATTAGTTAGCTTTAATAAATATAAGGAATGAGAAATAATTATAAAGCCAATGCATTGTGGTAAACTTGTTTCCCTAGATTGTCTGGGAGTAAACTTATCTTTTAGCATTTCAGTGTAACATTTCAATTTTTATTTTATTTTTTACAAATCAAAGTAGTGTCCCCGGGGAGTCTATCATTTGAAGAAAAGTGCAATTGTTAGCATGATTGACTGTATTTCTGAAATGAATACAGCTCCCTACTCATTTTTAAAAGCTGGTGCTTTCAAAGCATGAGGTGGCCACAATAATTTATAGTTTTCTTTAAATGCATTCAGCTGGCACAGAGTCAATCAGATCCTCCCGAACCATCGTGTCCAAGTCCTTTGTTTTATGATGTGAAGACTAAAGGAAAAAAAGAGGTGGGAGTTGGTTGACAAAATCTGAGGTTAGCCCAACCTTTCGGCTGTGTGGTCCTATCTCATAGTTAAAATGTGCCTGTAGGAGATAGAGACCTTTGGCTAAATTTGGATAAAGGCAACCAAATGGGCTGCTGTTCTTTCTTTAAGATTCATGGTATTCGTCTTGGTTTGAGTCCATGAAGTCAAGGGCCACACTCAGATCTCACCTGAACTGACATGCACTCACAGTCTACTGGAGAAGGCAGCGGGCACCTGGCATGGTTAACTTTCTGGAGCTCATTGTTCATGATGACTTCCAGGACCTGGAGCCCAAAACAGCTATTTTTTTTTGTATCACTGCCTCTGGTGGTCGTGGGTGCTACACAGTGCTGCTCCTGAGAGCCCCCACTGGATTTGAACCGCCAAGCCCACGGGTCACAGTCCCACACTCAACCACTTACGCCACCGGGGCACAGCCCAGCTGTCTATTTTTTAACCCATTGCCAGGACCTGCTCATCCTGCTCACTGTGGAGGCAAGTAACTACTAAGAGCAAAACAGCAAGGGGGGTGGGGGAGGGAAGACCCAAACACTCAAACCAGCAGATCATAGCCCCAAAGAGTTAACAATAGGCAGCAATGAACCATAACTTTCCTGCACATCATGTACTTGTATGGCGAGGGTGGCCAAGAACTTGCCAGTGATCATTGTAAAGGTGATGGGAAGAGCACAAGAGCGGCTGCACCAGGACAAATGGAAGTCAACCATAGACACTCCCCCTACCCCAACCAAATCTCCTCACAAGCCAGGGAGATAAGAAAAGACAGATCGATTCATGGTAAGAAACTCTCTTTGGTGCATCAGTGAACTAAATAACCGGGATCTATATTTTACATAATAATCCTGTCAGAAGAAAAGACGGAACACCTAAGTAATGTATACCACTCCCACATGACACTAACCCAGAAAGGAGCTGAGGTTTCTCACATGGCCTCTCCGACAGGAATTGAAGCAGAAATGGTTTCTGAAGCAATTTAGGTTGCCAAGGATCTGAACTGGTCACACAAAAGCTAGTTCCCTGCTTTTCAGACGAGAACAAATAATCGTCAGGCCACAATCTGATGGAAAAGATCTTTGGTTTTGCACGTAACCATTTTCTGTTCCAAGGAACTTATTGCTATTCAACTTAATATTGCCTATCCCACTTACCACATGCATAGTATAACTCAGCTGTAAAATGATAAAGCTTATTGGAGATTTTGTTCAGCAAATGATGTATTACACCAATCTCTCTATATCTGTAAATGTGTATTGCCCAAATTAAACAACTCAAGTATGGTACATCTTGCCTTGTGGTCTTTCTATTGCCGCTATAAGAATTGCATGTAATAGCACAGTCCACAAAGACAGTGTTCTATCTCTGCAAGGCCTGTGGACCCCCAGCAATTGAGAGTCAAGACTCAGAGTCACAAAACCAGAATAGAATGTGATCGATGTTCTGATGGGCGAGAAAAACTCATTATCATCGGGTCTCTGCAATGAGTCAAAATGAATTGACAACTATCTCTCTGCAGTTACAAAAAAGGAGAGAATTGCCAATGAGATAAGGACGGTTCTCAGAACACTGAGTAATACAGGTTTGATTTCTGTTGATTCAAGGTGTGCAAGCTAGAGCTTTTTTGTCTTGTGCTCAGTGTGCTCGCTGTTGCTTTAATTTGAGTAAATACTTTTAAACATTGGGGGTCATTTATAGCTATGCTCAAAACTTACTTTTCCGAATTAGTAAATTATCCTAATCACAGGGATATTGGGAGCTTGGTCGTAATGGTGACTGTTGGAGGGACCGTTGTGACTGAAGGACAATGAATCAGATCCATGACTGTATTTTAAAATATAATAAAGTCTGAATGAGTCCTGGGAGCTCTTTGCCCTTTTCTTTTCTAATGTACAATATTCACGAACTCACTCACATTGTAGGCCTTTCATATGCTCTGATCTAACCCGGGGGGCTTCTTCCTCACTCCCCAAATCTATCCATAGAGAGATGCTAGCCAGTCTACTGTTTGGCAGTAGACTTGAAAGGGCAGTAGATTAAAAAAAAAGTCTCGGCTTATTTTACAAAATAGGTTCAACAAACTTGCTGTGATATTTGCATTGGGATAAGTTTAGCAGGAACCCCACCTTCGAAGAGCATGAGGCAAAAGTCCTCTTCTCTCAGGTTGTGAAAATATTCCATCCTGAGTGTCTAGTCACATGCTGCTTGCTGCCATGCCCACTGCTCTGCTGGTCCTTGGAGCACAGCTCACTCACAAGGAAGACCATGAGAATAACCCCCGTACAGGAGAGCAGGGATGGCCAGTACCCATGGAGGGGTGCTATTATCACAGCAGGCCTTGGGAAATATTGCTGTTTCATGATGACCCCTGGTAAAAGTGACCCCATGTACAATGTTGCCTGGCTGTATGCCTCCTTCCTTATAATTGACCATGTCCATCGTTGTAGCCATTGTATATTTTGAGTGTCTTATACCTAGGACACTCTCCTCCTAGTGCAATATTATACAATATTCTGTTGTGATCCATAGGATTTTAGTGCTTAATTTTTTGAAGTAGATTACTAGACCATCTCCCCACTCAGAGTCTGCAGGTTCTACTGAGACCAATTTACCATCATCAGACCTGTTGTTACTAAGACCCTTGGCACAACTTCCAGCATTATGCCAACACTCATGGTACCACAGTATAAATTGGCAGAGGTGGTTTGAAAGGTAAAGGAAGGCATATTTCATCCCTTCTCTGCAAGTATGCTGTCTGATGGTGGCTTCCATGTTGCTGTGATGCTGGAAGCTAGGTTTCTGGGATTTTAACTCTCTTCCAGAGTGAACAGGCTTCAGCTGAGCTTCCAGACTGTGAGCAGACAGGGAAGAAGGGCAGTTTCGATTTCAAGATTTCTAACTCCGATTCCAGAGAATTTTGTGGCATTCTACATGTGTGCAAACATCATTCCTAAAACTCCCGTTAAAGAATTCTTAACAGTAACTAATGAGAACACAGAGTCACCTGTGCATGCTTTGAGACCCAGTGACGAAGGACATTCAGCACTCGGTTGGTAGCTGTTCTGCGTATGATGAACTCTTTGTCACATGTCCTCTCGGTGTTGCTAAAACCTGAGGAGGAAAAGAAACAGACCCACATTGTAGTCAAAGCCAAACCCTGTAAGCTGGAAGAAAAGGGCACTTATTTGAGGGCACTGGTTAATGAAACACAGATGACCCATCTTGGCATGGAGGTACAAGAGGGTTTAGCTTACCTATTAGACTCCCAGTGGCAAGTGACAGGAGCAATTAAAAGAATAATGCCATATATTTATTAAAGACCACTGATAAAAGCTAAAGTTGTTGAAATGTGACTTCCATGTATGGCTGAATAGCTTTAAAGCCAAATATTTAGTGAAATACGGAAACAGCATCAGTTTGCACTCTCACCCTGAAGTGATGATGTAACCAAATAACATTTTCAATATTTGTGGATGAATAATGCTTCTATACCTTGGCCCAAAGATAATACAGACATGAAATTATACATTCACACATTGAGAAGTAGAATCACAGAATGGTTATTGGTATATTTCTTGGCCAGACTGTCTAGGTTCAAATTCCCATTTCCCCACATGTCCACCCCCTCTAGTGCACAGTGCAATAATAAGTACATCTAATATGTTGTGGGGGTTAAAGGAGCGAAGAATTTAAAATAGCACCTGGCACAACAGGGAGAGCTTCACAAAATGTTTGCTATGAGCTCAGTTCAGTGCCTGAGTTCTTTCTGTGCCAGCTGATGTTTCTATCTCGGTGGCCTTGTTACAAGCAATACATGGATTTTGGTGTTTTTCTACTTCTTCCTTACTTTTAAATAGTTCCTCTCCCAATCCTGACTGATATACTTCCTTTGAAAACTAATGCAGGCCCTGTGTAACTCCACGAGCTAACTTCTTGTAAGGGTGATAGCTACTCACTGACTCCGTTTCTTCTCTCTTCACCCTCCGCTAAGCCTCAGGACCATCGGTCTCCAGGTCCCACCCAGGTCACTGCAACCTCCAGAACCCCAGAGGCAAGGGACAGAGAAGAGTCTCTAGCAGAGATCTCATGGAAGTCCACCACTAAAAAATTGCTGTAAGCCAATGATGCAAGCAGTTAGAACTCCAGGTCTCTTACTGACCTCTGCACATATGGATCCAAAGGACACTGTCCTCTTTGATATTTCAAAAACATCTCCAACTCAGCACATATAAGAAAAGAAGGGGGAAACCCCCAACTATGATCTTTCCCCGACACCTTGTCTCCTGCTGCTAGTATTCCCGACAGCAATAAAGAGTCACCAGCATCTTTCTCATCAGTATAATCCTGCAGCATTGCAACTTTTCTTAACCAATCTCTTTCCCTCTTCCTAGTAATTTTACGTGCAAAAATAAATCTCTCTCAAACATGCCTACGTCCTTCTACCCACAAAGCCCACAGCTGAGAGGCAGTCATCTCTGATCTACTGCAATGCCAACTCTCCTCTGGTCTATTGTGAGAGCCACCCACGGGGCTCCACGATGTCACTCTTGCCCTCCTTAGAGATTTTTCCCACATCCAGAAGGATATGTTTACAGGGAAAATAAGAATGTGTCATGCCAGTGTTTAAAGACCTTCAACAGAACCTATGAAATCTTCCAGTACTCACACCCCCACTCTCCACAGCCTTTTTTGCAAATGTGCTCTTCTCATTAAAGCTTATTTTATCTCATCATCCTTATTTCAGTTTTTTATTTTCACCCCAGAGCTTTTGCACCTGTTGGTCCATGAAACAATTATTGCTCTACTTTTCATGCAGTGAGCATCCGTTCCTGCTGTGTTTTTTCACTTCCCCAAGTGACCTGAGTTCTTGATCTAACTTGGACCAACCACCTGTTATGTCGCTCACAGCACTACACATGCTTCCTTCACAGCACTTGTTGCATGTACAATTATACACTGACTTATGATTCTGATCAATGCTGTCTTTGCAATAAAACAGGGATACAAATGTCATGATGGCATATGAGTGTCAGGATGATCGAGTGAATGAATAACCCAACAGTCTTTGGAGCTTATTAGTGAGTTAGACACATGAACACAGACAAAAGCGAAACAACTGCTACAGGGTAGGGGGGCTTTTCTGCATACTATAAAACTCATGAAATCTCACTGCCATTGATTCGACTCTGCATAGAGTTTCTGAAGTTATCAATCTTTAAGAGAACAATCAGCCTCATCTTTCTTCCAAGGAGTTGGTGGTGGACTTGAACCATCAATTTTGTAGTTTACCGAACAGTACCACCAGAACGTCCTCTCTTATTCCTTGCGTGTAGACAGGTATATTCCAACAAGCAGACACATAAATCCTATCAAAAGCTGGTGATGACATGCTCCTGGCAGACAATAGCTTGGAAATACATCCACTATTTTTTAAAAAGCTTTGTAATTTTAGTTAAAACATAACAAGCACTCCTTTAAATACTTAGATGAGTTCTCAGGAAAGGAAGGAACATTCCAGAGCCAAATCTACAGAGGGATCTGAGAAACAGAGTCTAGCCCTTGAACTCATGTTGTGGGTTCCCTACAGGAGGCAGCTTGCTCATCTGGGTACTGTAGGATTTGGAACGTGACAGTCATGTGGGTTGAGGAGAAGAGGCCCTAAGAGCTTCATGGAATGGAGCTGACGGTGCTGGAACTGAGACTGCCACATGCATCCAGGAGGATGACCGCCACAGCTGAAAAGCAGACTAGAAAAACAAGTTTTCTGTGCACACAAGAAGACAAGAGGAACATGTTTGCCTCAGCCTGGAGTGTGAGGCAGGGAGCGAGCTCCCCTGAGTGTGGACAGCCACCTGTATACCTTATGTCTGTCTGAAATTTCAGATGGAACCACTGCCATGTGGTGTGTCCCTCCACATAAAAATAAAACCAATAAAAAGTGACCCATGGCACTGTGTTTCAAATGGTTTCACAATTTCACTGAACTGTCCATGTAAAAATTGTTGACTCAGTAAAAGTTTTATTGTGTGTATTTTTACCACCATTAAAACTAGAAATAAAAAGTGGCCTAGCCCAATTATTATCCTAGGATCCCATCCCCTAACAGAAATACCCTCAATAGTCTCCTGAAAGGGTGCCTGCTCAACTTTGGCTTGCACAAGAGTACCACCTATTAAGCAACTGCAAAAAATTCGTCCACCATCTAAAATTACAAAACCCACAGACCATGAGCATAAGCAAGGTTCATGCTCTAACTTCAAGGCTGTAAAATATGGGGATCAGGATTCCTCGACCTGACTGTCTCCACAGCCATTATTACTACTGGCAAAATTGCCAAATATTAGAGCTATTAAATTTAAGCCTCCTAAAATGAAGATGCTTTGGAAAACAAAAGATGTGAGTGGAAATTGACAACGTGGAAAAAAATCAATGTTAAAGCATTTTAAAAGTCAGATTTCTTATATGGAGACAGTACACAGGAACACTTTGTTCTATTAAATTGGCATTCCATGACACATACCTTTCTGACATGATCGCTGAAGACAAATGTGTGCATAGGCAAAGGTGGTGGAGAAAGCCGATGGTTCCCGCCTATCAAAAGATGTAACACCTGGGGTCTTAAAGGCTTGAAGATAGACAAGCAGCCATCTAGCTCAGCAGCAACGAAGCCCTCAGGAAGAAGCACACAGGCCTCTTTGACTACGAGGTGTTGAAAGGATCAGATATCAGACACCAAAGAATAAAAAGTTATTATAAATGAAGGGGACTGCAGATTGGGGATCCAAAGCTCATCTGTAGGTTATGGGACATCCCCTTACATAAGGGTCATGGGGAAGAGGTGAGCCAGTCAGGGTGCAGTGTAGCAATGACGAAACGTACAATTTTCCTCTAGTTCATAAATGATTCCTTCCCTCCACTAAGATGATCCCAATTCTACCTTACAAATCCCGCTAGACGAGAAGATGTACACTGGTACAGATAGGAACCAGAAACACAGAAAATCCAGGACAGATGACCTTTTCAGTGTTGAGGGTGGCGATACCAGAGGGTGGAGGGAAGGTGGGGTAGAAAGGGGAACCGATTTAAGAATCTACATATAATCTCCTCCCAAGGGGATGGACAACAGAGAAGTGGGTGAAGAGAGACACTGGACAGTGTAAGATATTACAAAATAATAATAATCTATAAATGATCAAGGGTTCATGAGGGAGCGGGGAAGGAGGGGGAAAATGAGGAGCTAATACCAAGAGCCTAAGTAGGAAGCAAATGTTCTGAGAATGATGAGGGCAACAAATGTACAAATGTGCTTAACATACAATGGACATATGTATGGATTATGATAAGAATTGTATGAGCCCCCAATAAAATGATTTTTTTAAAAGAGTCATATTTCACATAAAATATCTTGGCTTTAAGAAAAATTTCTTTCAATGAGTGTTAACATTTTAAGCCAAGGCTTCAAACCGGTTCATTCCAGTTTGCCCCCCTATTAACACTTTGCCCTTCCATGTCAGATAGACTGAATCTGGACCATCCACATGCTAATAAGGACCCCTGGAACTTTTTTTTAACCTCCTGGAACTTCTTAAGGATCTTTTGTATGCAGAAGCATTTGTTAAAATGATTCAGAATAGCTGGAATGAAAAGGCAAATTCTGAGTAGGAGGTCAGATCAGAATGAACTGTGTAGAGCCATGTTTTAATTCCTGCATCTAGGTAAATGTAGTTTAGACTCAGTTGAACAAAGGGAGAGCAAACTTCGTTTGCTGTTGCTTCACTGTTGTTTTTTTTTTTACAAAGTTAATGTTTATATTAGTGATCCTTATTTAAGATCTAGCTGGAGTGGAGGAGGAACAGTAAAAGCTAATCATCACAGATTGAATTGCTTGAAGGTAACTGGAAAATCTATGGGTAAATGCAGCAAGTCTATTAGAAGGGTCAGAAGTCAGAGTAATCAAACTGGAATTGAGGTCTCAACTGAAGTGGTTACTAGTGAATAGGAAGTCAATATTTTGCTGGAAGTTCAAAGTTGCAAGCTCCTGAGATCCTGTACAAGTAGGATGAGGCAGAAGAGCCCAGTCCTATCTTTACAGATAAGCATAAAGAGGGCTAACCAGTGAGAGCAACTCAGGCAAGAGATGGTGTGGGGGGGCACAGGGAGATGAAAACAGTGGTGGTTTCAAATAATTTAACAACTGGTTTGCTCCCTTAATGACTGTTTTAAGTACTTTAAAAAAATCCCCAAATACCAATATACCAAAAGTATGAATTTATTATCTCATATTGTTAATATTTAAATAAGGACAATTAAAAAGGTACATAAAACTAGATTTTATAAGAATCTTAAGACATTAATGTAAAATATTAATGTAAAACTTTAAAATTAATGCAAAATATTAATGTTAACAAACAATAAAGCTATAGTTTGATATATTTTCTTATTGTTTCTTGATTGGCATCTGTGGCAGTCATGTACTCGTGTGTCAATTTCATGTCTAGGAGTGTAGGAGTGGAGTCTAGCCTGTCAATCTGGAGCTAGCCAATGAGACTTCAGTGTAGGCATGACTTTCTCTGAGAATTCTGGGAAATCTCACAATATTTCCCCTGTAGAAGTGAGAAACCATCACCTCAGTTGTTTGGAGATGCCAGACTGAGAAGGCAAGATGGCAGCATGCGAGGAACTGGAGGAGCCAGAGGAGAAGCCACACGGGCTTACTCTGATGGAACCAGACCCTTGAAGATGGAAAAGTCACAGAGAGACTCCTGCCAGCACTGAGATGCTTCTACCACCACTACTGATTAACACTGAGTCCTAGAAATGAGGAGCCATCGGGAGACCCTTGCCAGGACCAGGATGCTTCCACTGCTGCTGGATACACAAGACTCTGCATGCACTGGCCTATGATCATCTTGGTGTTACTGCATGTGCCTCATGAGTTGGAAGAAGACTTTATAGAATGATATCGGACATAGGGGCTAATAACGGACTTATGACCTGGGACTGGACTGGGTTGGGGTGTTTTTTCAATGTTCCATTTCTCTTGAATATAAACCTTTCCCTATATCCATATGCATGTTTATGAATTTGTTTCTCTAGTCTACCAGAACTAACATAGCATCCTCACTTCCAGTATTTTATCCAAGCACTATCGGCTATGTGCTTTATCCTTAAACATCTTTTCACTGTAAAAGTAGGATTCCACTCCTTTAGAGGTAGGCCAATTAGACAATAATCATAGTTTTTGATATATTCTAAACAGGTGAAATCTCTTCTCTGAAAACGTTATGTTCATCTTTGAAAAACCTCCTTCTGCTTAGGCTGAACTTACAGCAATTGTTCTGAGAATAATTTTAGCTCTTTGGACACTTTCTGAAATTGCGTAATTCGCTTACAATATTTCATGGGCACTTGGAGCATAACACAAAGCTGAAAGGAATGACAACGTGTCACCTGGTTGGTTGGTTCTTTTTCTCTTTATGTTACATCTTTGCTTACTAAAGTAACACACACAAGGGAATAAAAAGTAATATTTTATCAAAAGAATAATGAATTTTATGAAATGAATAGAAAAACACAGTTACCTCCAATTTTTTATGCCTGTGGGCTGAGCGAACATTAGTAAGGGCATTCGGAACATGCAGATTAAGTTAAAAAAGAGTAAGGAATGTCTTTATGATTTCTATACTGGGAGGCTGACCAATTTGCCCACTTTAGAGAGAACCCCTAATACAAGTACCATTTTAACAACAGGTTTATCAAACTCAACCAAAAATTAGGTACAGGTTCTGCCAAACCAGTGAGGACTGGGTGAATCACACCACTAGATGGAAATCAAAGTGCAACGGCAAAAGAGAGAAAAGCAAGTTTTAAAAATGTGCTACTCCTTAGGAATCACATCTACTACTGCTGGTCCATTGTGCTTGTGTTTGGGGGCTGGGTAGGGGAGTTTACTTCAAAACACAGGCAAAGGAATAGAAGGAAATTTCTACTATACTTCCCTATGCCGTGCAATGACGTTATATCAACTGTCAACCTTGAAGGGTGAAAGTTGGAAGCGGTCCATAGCACGATAGAAGAAAAGACGCAACATCCTGCTTCTAGTAAGATTACAGACCAGGATGTCTATGGAGCCATTCCACTGAAACTAAAGGGGCTGCCACGAGCTGGGGTTAACTTGAAGGCACCTGAAAATGATATCCTCAATTTATTTAGTATTACCTGCTAGAAGATTATTTAAAGATTATCCCCCCATAGTGTTGTCCTGGTAAGCTGTGTTCAACAACACAACAGTTTTTGTGGAATCTTTCCTGAGCAGGAAACAAAATTTTACAGCTGTATGCTGTTCTCTTAAATCAGCCATCACAAAAAATGAGGTTTGAATGAAACTGCTTTTATGAAAAAATTCATTGTGACCAAAGAGAACTTTCCCAGGTGGTGCCATTGTACGCACTAACTCAGAGCAAATCGTTCTATGCTCACTGTGGGTGGGTGGGTGGGTGGGTGGGGTAGGGGATGCTTACTACAAAAACTCCACCCAGTGAAGCTTTTCTCTATTTTGGGGGGGAGGGGCACCGCTTGTATAATGTATTAATTATTTCCTCAAGGGAAGAACATGGTGCCACGGCATCTAGTTCAGTCCTGAGATGTTGGCCAAGTCATACATTTACAGAAGAGCATCCTTTGGGGATTTAGCAGTCAGTCTGACAAGCTTCCTGAAGTGTTAGCCTTGACCATGTTCTTAAATCCAAGGCCACCTCCAGAATGAAGCCAAATTCTCAACAGCTTGATTACTTATCACGATTTTCTGCTGGTCAAAAAAGAAATGACTCAAAAACCTCTTATGTCACCAAATTATAGTGAGAAGAGTTTATTCTAAGTCTACCTCAAAAATAAAGTATAGATTGTAGTGGGAAGGGAGATTAAAAAAACAAACCCTAAAGTCATCGCCATTGAGTGGACGTTGATTTGCAATGAGTCTACGAGTCAGGGTAGAATGCCCTTATGGGTTTCCAAGACTGTAATTCTTTATAGGAGTAGAAAGTCTGCCGTTCTCTTTTGGAGTAGCTAGGATGGAAGGAGAGAGTTAGAAATAAAGACAAAGAAGAAAATCTTCATTTCACTTGTCAAATGATAGGTTACTCAACCACCGTCATTGTCTACTCTGTAGAAGCACATATAAGTAATGGCAAGATGGAAATAAAACGACATACAGGTGAATTATGGTCTATTACAACTAGAGCCACCCCAAGATGCATATTACCTGTGGACTATCAATAAAGGATGCATAATTCTTCAATACGGTGCAGTTTTTATTTTGGCAGAATCAACAGTGAACAGTCAATATGTTGTCTACAGAACTGTTATGAATGTCAGCAAGGCATTTGAACTATCTTTCTGACTTAGTGAGGAAAGTAGGGTTAGATCGAACTCAGAAGAGTCAGAAAACACAGAGTTAAAATTCGTACTAGTGGTCCATATTCAAGAATTAGCTGGGAAGCAAAGTAAAAACTAACTGTCCTGGATTGAATTGATCTGCTCTGTCAACTTGATTAGACATGATTCTCAGTAGCCTGGCAATTATGTAATAATGCGATGTGGCAGTTATGTAACAATGTAATCATCCCCGGTGGTGTGATATGATGTGATCTGCTTATCAGTTTAAAGACGTTTGGGGTGCCATGAAATACCCTTAAGCAGGTCACAGTTCTGAGCAGATGTGAAAGAACTTTGCTGGGGTGTGGTCTGAAACACATTTTTATCTTACAAGAAATAAAAGGAGAGAGAAGTGGCAGGGAAACAAAGGGACTGGTCATCATGTAGAAAGAAGAATGGGGAGTAGGAAAAGTCTTGAATCCCAGGGTCCTTGTGCTGTGAACCTCCTAGACCCTGGGGAAAGAATGAAGCCCAGATGCACAGACATCACTAAGGGATGCCAAGTCACAGATGCTGACAGGCACAGTTCTCTTCCCACAGGACTGACAGAAAAAGCCTTCTCCTACAGCCGGTACCTTGAATTTAAACTTGTAGCCTCCAAAAAGATGAAAATAAATGTCCATTTGTTGGACTCATCCACTTGAGGTATTTTTTTTGTGGTAGTACTAAATAACTACCACAACAGCAATTGCTTATTTTAATTGTAGTTTGATGTAGTAGCACTCTGATTTAGCTGTTCTCATGTCTTTGCTAGTTATGAAGTTGTGAATGTGCTAAAAGTAGGGACTGTTTCCCATCATGTTTATAATCCTAGTATCCAGTATGGCAAGTACTTAATAAATTCATTGCTATTAGAAGCATACATGATGATTTTCCTCCTTGGTTATAAATGTGGAGGGAATGAAAAGTAAATGTCATGATAATATTGTTTTTAAGTCTGTACAAATGAGATATAGCCTATCAAATAATACCAATGATATCCGTGTGTTCTGCTTTACTCAGCAGATGTCTTTCTAAAAAGTGTGTGTGAAATACATAGTTATATTGTGCACTTCTGTAAACAGATTGAAATTTCACTTCTATTTCTCTTTCACTTCACCTCCCTAAGACTTTCCTAAAAATGCTGACATCACCAGTGCCAACTTTATCCAAAGCTTCTCATTCCAAGCTTCTTCTAGGGCTAGGGCTTTTCCATTTCACCCGTGTAGAAGCCACATATTCCCACCTCCTGTAAACATGTAATATCATAAATATCAAATTTAAGATTCCTTCCTATGCTAACTTTCCCATTTAACCAACGACGTAACCAGGTTGCAGATTCTTAGGTGGGAAGCCTTCCATTTTTCTTCCTCTCACTGATTGATTTTTTTTTCCCCTTTCAGTTAACAAACACCATTAACTTTTTGGTAGCATCTCTCAGATTTCTTTCTTTCTTTCCATATTTCTGTCTAAGCCCTAAAGATAAGCATCTAGGTACTTTTGCTTGCCTTCCATTCTTCTAAAGGGTAACGAGATAGCCTTCAGAGAACCACAAACTCCTGTGTGTGTGTGTGTGTGTGTGTGTATTTGTTAGGTAATATCAAGTTGGCCCCAACTCATACTGAATTTATGCCACCCAGTCTTGCAGCATTCTTACAGCTGCTGTTATATTTCAGCCTACTGTTGCAGTCATAGTGTTAATTCATTTCCTGAAGGGGCTTCCTTTTGTCTGATGTTCTTCTGTGTGAAGCATGATGTCCTTTGCCAAGAATAGTATGCCCAAACTACATGAAAAAATGTCTTGCCAACCTTGCATCTAAGGAGCATGCTGGCTGTACTTGCTTCCAAGACAGATTTGTTTGATCACCTGGCAGTCCATGGTTGAGATTCAGTCAACTAATGTGACCCTTCTAGTCATAAGCTCTCATGGAATATATTATAAATTCTAGCTTCTATGCCTATCCTTAGTCTCCCATCATGAATTTGAACTGGTGGGTTTGAACCACTGACCTTGAGGCTAGCAGTTCAATGCCCAACCCATGAGTAGAGTATGTGGTTTATTAAGATATGTGTGTTTCATTTTAACAGAGTATGCATTAACTATCTTGTTTGCAAGTGACAGAAGCTGGCTTAGAATAAAAGGAGAACTATTTCATGTAGCTGGAGCTAGTTCTGGATTTGCAGCCTGTCTGCTTTAGAGGTCCACGATGCAAGTCTGGCCCCTAGTGCTCTAGGCCACACACACACACACACACACACACACACACACACACACACACCCTTTGAGTGCTAACTGCATTCCTAGATAGCAAATATTGTGAGACCACAGTAGTCTCTTCTCCTTGCAGCACACCATCCAGAGGTGGGCATCTTTTGCAGCAGATTCCACTGGAGAGGAAGTTTCTGCTCTGGGAGTCTTCAAACAAATCCTGACACTTCACTGATCCAAACTGCATCAGGCCTCATTCTATGACCCCATCCCAGAGCTTGAAAGTGGAAGTGGTAGGGGTGGTGTTGGCCAGAATAAGCTGTCACTCAAAGCACATGACACAGAGAGTGATGAGGCAGTTTTCTTGGGGTGCTTGTCAAGATAATATGAATAAAGGATTCAATGAAACAAACAAGGCACTGTTGTTGTCAGCAGGTATCTCATTCATAATACCCTATGTACAATAGAATCTTGGCTAGTCCTGCAATTTTCTATGTTAAGCCACTTTATAAGTTGAATTCTTTCCTTCCGTTTCCATTTTCTCCATGCTCTGGTCATTCTGAGCTTATTTTCTGAATGCAGTAACTTTAACAAGGAAGGGGGAAAACATCAACCAAAAAAAAAAATCCTTGAAGATAAAGAAAAGAAACTCAGCCATTTAATCATTATTTGTGATGAGAAATATCCATGGAATGGTGAAGTCAATATCTTTCCATGGCTTTCATCTTTCAAAGATTTCAAGAACTAAGAATAGAAACAGAACCGTTCCTACAGGCTTTTTTAATGTGTGCTTCTTAGATTCTTAAATGAATGACTTTATATTGAGCTTCTTTTACCTCTTAGCCTCACCATCCCTTAGCACATATTTCTGTTTGGTAAGTGAGGAAAGTGAGATTCAGAGAAGTCCAATCACTCCACGCATGGCAAAAGGAGACACGGGATTTGTGGCAGATCAACTGATTAAAAACTCTAGGCTCTTTCCATGTAAAACACAGCGTGGAAATGAGGTGTGGTGTGCTTCCTGCTTATCCTTTGACTTCTGTCCCCAATCTCCGTGCTGGCGCAGAGTCGCAACAAGAACATATCGCTGGCAGGGGTTGGTGGGTACTTTAGCCAAAGCAATGTCAGAGGAATGGGCATTTGAATAGTAAGTGTGAAATGAAGCTGTAGAATGAGCAAGATTAAAGAACTCTGGGAGGACATTATTTTAGGGAAGAAGGGAATGGATCGGCCAGAACTGAAAGGTGACAGAGGCTTGTGGGGACAATCAATCACTTAAAACAGCGTGACACAGTGAACATATAACTTTAATCAAAACCGTTGTCCTGAAAGCAGAGAAAGAGAATGGTCGCGGGTCAAAGGCATGATATGAAGACACGTTTGCGCGCAGTCAGGAATGATTCAGTATAAGTGACAGCATCTTCTTACACTTGGCCCCACTGTGCTCTTCCGATGTTGCATTTTGTTTTTGGGTGTTGTTGTTGCTGTTTATATTGATGCAACCAGAAAGGTCGTGGTGACCCTGCATCATCAGTTCTAACCGCATCATTTCCCCAAGTACACATGCTCACTTTGCATGTGGTGGAACCTTCTTTAATTCGCACACTCTTCCATGTTTGCTTGTGATCAAGGTAGTGCACCCTTTGTAGAGCCCCGCCCTAAGCCAAACCAAACCGTCCCTGATGTGATGCGAATCCTCGCTCCCCTGGGAAGGATTTCCAAGAGGGTCCATCTTTCCTGGAGAGCACAACTTTCTTTTTTCCTTTTGGAAGTGCTAACCTGTCGTTTGCTGCTCTGCAGCTACAGCGGGCCTCCTTTCATAAGCCTCCCTTTCACCACTTTGCTAGATTCGAGGAAACCAACCATTTCCACACTACTCTTTCCATGGGGCTATTGGCTGCGTTTGGTGATTTGCAATGAAATGAGGGGTTCCTCATTATCTTCAAGGTGTCCTGGGAAGGGAAACTGGACACCAGGAGAGCCAGGAGTTTTCTGCTACAGGAGACGAGTCCTTTTGGGGCTGGAGGAGCAGGCGATAGGCGGGACAAGATGGAATCACAACCCAACAGCAAAAGATGATGGCTTTTCCACAGCCATGCGAGCAGGCCGAGGACAGGGTGCCAAGAATATCTACTGCAGAAAGAGGGTCTTCCTGGTTGGCATCTCTTGTTTTTCTAGAGGTCTGGGAGGAAGTCCTCAGCCGAGCGAGGAGAAGGGTGCAGAGTGGAAGAGGGGAAGCCGTCCTCTCAGTGTACAACAGGGGTGTCTTTCGTGGGCTGTAGGTCTCTTAGAAAACAGGGGCCATGTGTCTCTGGTGAGTGCTGGCAGTATAGTTGTAGAAGTCTCTTCTGAGCACAGCTCCCCTCTGTCTGAATCCCAACCTTCCCTGAGTCCTGTGAGCATCCGGTGACCATCTCCTCTCCGGGACTCACACTCCTGTCTTTGTTTTTAAAAATCATTTAAATCATTCAACTCTTATCGCAATCCATCTATCCATTGTAGCCAGCATATTTGTACATTTCTTGCCCTCATCATTCTTAAAGCATTTCCTTTCTACTGGAGGCCTTGGTATCAGCTCCTCATTGCACCCTCCCTCCCTGCTCCCCCTCCCTCATGAACCTTGATAATTTAAATTTTATTATTCTTTTGTCATGTCTTACACTGTCTGATGTCTTCCTTCAGCCTATTGCCTGTACCCCAGGGAGGAGGTTATATGTAGATCCTTGTAATCAGTTCCCCCTTTGCACCCCACTTTCCCTCCACCCTCGTAATGTCACCACTCTCCCCACTAGTCCTGAAGGGATCGTCTGTCCTGGATTCCTTGTGTTTCCAGTTCCTATCTATACCAGTGTATATTCTCTGGTCTAGCCAGATTTGTAGGGTAGAATTGGGATCATGATAGTGGGGGAAGGAAGCCTTCACGCCCTGTGAGCTTGCCCAGCGTGGCCTCTGCTTTCCTGCATCAGCCCAGGAGGTAGCCACTAGGGACTGAGGGTCAGAGGAAAGGCCTTCATGCCTGCAGCCACTCTGAGCGCTGTTCGTTTCCAATCTGGTGCCCTGCCGCCAAACGTCCAGACAGCATTCTCTGTGAAGGCTACCCCTCCCAGGGGTTGTGTACTGAAGTGTGTGGTTCAAAGGCCCTCTCAGGATTTCCAGACTGGTGTGGAGGAGATTCCAGTGAATTAACAGAGCTAACATTGGCAGGTGCCCAGCTCTCTATTCAAAACTGCCTTGGAATTTCTATTGGTTGTTTGGCCTATTCCTCACCTGAAGCAGTATATCGCCACCATTTCTGTTAGCCTCTAGTCCCCAGGGCCCAGGCCAAAGAACACTCCCCTGGATAAATGACTTCTGCATGGTTGCTTGAGGAGCTGGTCTCTGACTACTTGATTAAGAACATCTGCTGGGAAGACATGGCTTGGACGACCCAGGTCTCTAACCCAAGCATGCTAGACCCATGATGACCCTAACCACTGAGGACAACATGAAAAGACACACCAGGCTGGGTGGCATCCAGAGGGTGACACTGGAAACTCCCTACTGCAGGGACCAACCCCTCTGGTACCATGACTTGAAGCGAGACATTTCCCTAGTTTCAAAATTTCTCTATGGTATCATTCTCACATTCCACCTTCACGCATAATGTGAGGGGTGACTCCCAGAGGCCTCGGGGACCCCCTCACGTAGTGTCTCTTTCCTTGTGTCTTCCAGAGGCCAGACTTTGGGTTCTCACTTCTTCAGCAGCATCAGCAACTTTCCTCAAGCCCTGTGGTTTCCACCTCTCTCGTGTTGCTGCCCTTTCATGCAGTTCCCCAGTGGTGACCCATAACATTAATTTTCGTTGCTACTTTATAACTATAGCTTTGCTACTGCTACGAATCGGGTGACCACTATGAAAGGGTCATTCCACCTCCAAAAGGGTCATGATCCACAGGTTGAGAACCCCTGCTCTAGCCCAGGGTAGCCCAGTGACCTATGGGAGCTGGGAAAGCAGATAACTACACTTTGTCCTGGATTGCAAACAACAATGCAGACGTTTTTCATTATGAGGGAGATGCTGGGTAATTTTTTCCCTTAAAAATAGGGTGGTAAGTCAAAGACTTTTTTTCCTAGCCCTTAATCTGGACAGATCTCTTCTTTGTACTTGAGAACATCTTCAGCCTTACTACTCCTTCACATGTGGCAGTGTGGTTGATGTCTTTCTTACTCATTGTGAAGCAGCCTTTGTGCATTTGCACTAGAGAAGGCTCTGGTCAGGAAATGTGTTATTCTTACCCCAATTATCTCCTGGTACTTTAGTCCTAGCTACTGCTTGGAAAAGTTGATAATTTCTACCTCCTAGGGCTGGCGGCAATCAAGAGATTACACAGGGCTGCCCTGAGTGGAAAGAGAATGCAACCCCACTTCTTTTCGTTGAGGTTCAGAGACAGCCAGATGGGTCAGATGGACCCAATATGAAGCCGGATAAAACGGAGTCCTGAGAATCAAGTCACCACAAGGCAAGGGAAATCTGTAGTGCGCCCTGAAGGAAGGCCAGACTTCGTGAGGGAATACGGCTGGACAAGGGGGCAGAGTGATGGGCTCCCCAGGAATACGTCTGGAGGTGGGCCTAGGCATCAGCATCAGCCGAAGAGGCATCCAGGACCAGCAGGAGGGGCTCCTGAGGTTGAGATGGCCTAGAGAAGCACCAGCAGGCCAGCCAGGACAGGCGAAAATAGCCTTGAGAATGCTTAGAAATAGTCTCCAAGAGGTTTTTGAAAGATGGACCATGATGAGCCAAACTGGATGTGGGAATTTTCAAAGAATTCCTGAATGACTCTAATGCAAGTATCAGGGAGGGAAAAAAAAAACACCTCAATGTGAAACCTAGTGTGCTAGCTACATCATCTGGCTTCAACTTGACACTATTAAGAGTGAATGGGGTGGAGCTTTGTCTGTCAATGAGGTCGCAGCTTAAGGACCTCATTGGGAGGTGCTAGGGAGATAAATAGTTAGCTGGAGGTGGGACACACACATTATCTCTGAGACATTCCTGCTGACAAGCCACATGGAGCTACGCCAATGGAGCCAGAGCCCTGGAACTGGACCTAGCGACCCACACCAGCACTGAGATGCTTCTATCACCACTGGCTCCATGCCTATCTTTCCATGCCTGTCCTGTGGTCTTTCTGCATTCTACCTCATTGCATGTGCTGCATGAGTCTGAAGTGGAATTTATAGACTAGTATCAGACATATGGGCTAATATCAGACTTACGGACTTGATCTAGGCTGGGCTGGTATGCTTTCTTAATATTTACTTACTCTTTGATATAAAGCTCTTTCTTATACACATATGAGGTTCTATGAATTTGCTTCTCTAGTTAACCAGCCTAACACAATGTGTTAGTACATTACAAAAACAAATGCACAGAAACTCACGTGTTAAGTGAGAGTTTTATATAAAGGGTAAGTGCACATCAAGAAAAAATCCCAACGCACTGCTGCCCAAACCCATAAGTTCAACATTAGCCCATATGTCCGACACCAATCCACCAAGTCCTCTTCTGTCTGACATAACACACGCAGTGATGCCAGCTGCAAGGAGGAAAGCCCAATCAGTGAACATGTAAGCAACTCAGCGCTGGCAGGGGTCACCACACAGCTGCTCCAGCACACAGGGCTTCATTGGGATAGGTTCATGCAGCTTCTTCTCGGGGATGTCTTGCAAGAAGTGGGCTTGCCAGCTGAAGCAGGGAACTTGCTAAGGCAGTTAGCTGCACCTAGTCCGACCATCAGAAAATAAGAGATGCGAATACTAGAGCCACTTATTTCTCTGCCCCTCAATTAATCCCCAAATGTATTTATCAGCCAGGTTGGCACAATAAGCATTAACTGCCTCACATATCTAGGCTGTCGGCCTGTGCCAGGTGGCTCACGTATATACTGTTGTCAGCTGTTGTTCACTTACCGCCAACTAATGACCTCGTGTACAACAAAACAGGACATTGCCCATGTACCATCTCTTTTTTTGGTGGGCATCAATGTCCTCTGGTGGGAGTAGGAGGCCCAGCCCTGCTCCTGGAGAGCTGCTGCTGGATTTGAACTGCTAACCCTGTGGACTGCAGTCCTGTACACAACCACGATGCCACTGGGGCCCAGCCCAGCCTGTGTACCATTTTTATGATCAGTGGTATGCCCATCAGTTGTATGTCCATCGTTGTGAGTGGAGTGTATTTTGGGTGCCTCCTAAGCTCATCTTCTAGCACTAGACTGAACACTATTAAGATCCATATGATTTTTTTAGAGCTAATATTCAAAGTAGGTTACCTGGCCTCTCTATTTTAGTCTGGAAATTTTGTTGTAACATGTCTATGTGGATTAGCCTGCTGGCATTTGAAATACCAGTGGCATTTCACCATAGCCTCATAGCACTATACAAAGGACCCCAGTAAAACAAACTGATGAACAAGTGGTCCAAGTTACAGTTACATTACCTTCAATGCCTGAAAGGATCCCCGGTGGTATAGTGGTTGGACTCCATGGTGGACTACTAACTGAAAGGTCAGTATTTCGAGCTATATAACAAGCTTTCTCTTCCTGTGAAGATAGACAGCCTTGAAGACTCGCAGGAGCAATCCCAATCTGCTCAATAGCGTCACTGTTCGTTAGAATAGACTTGATGACAATCCATTTGCCTTTTTGCTTATTTGCTTTAGGTGCCAGACAAAGGGTTTTATGTTCAATCTGTTCAATTGGTTTTAATTTTTTTTTAATTCATGACTTTTTATTCATACTATCTTTTGTGGATAACTTTACCGACACAGTCTGGTTCTATTTACTGGAATGCCTTCGTATTTCCTGGACCTCCCCACTTTGGAATTTACCACACTACTCCTCCTATCCTCTCCTCCTCCCCAGGGTCTGTAACCACAAGACTCAGTGTATTGTCAAATACCTTCAATTTAGCAATTGAGGACTCAGGAGGGAGGCTTGTACACAGTTGTAAAACCTTCAGCCTCAAGAAAACATCTTCCATGTGAGGACAGGGCTGGAATGGGTTCCCTCCTTGGGGTATCCTCCACCCTGGTTGAGCATTAGTTCTGCCTGTGTCTAAGTAGTGTTTTTCAGGACAAAGTCCATTTGTATTATTTGAGTGGTAATGGCTTCTCAGTGCATGACGAATGTTCCAATTTTTGACATAGATTACTAAGAATTCTTAAAATGTGCTTGAGAGTCTCAAAAACTTCTTGCTATACCCAAGCACTTCCATTTAACCTACCTTGATCTTTAATTCCTATAGAGAAATGACATCATTCTTCCCCTTCAGAATCCATATTTTGCCCATCAAGCCAACCCTTACCCATTACTAATGGATATATCACTGCCAGTGGACAGTAGACATTCTCCAGGATTCCACTCCTTAAGTTTGTGCAGGGATGTAAGACTAGAGAAAGTTCTTTAAAATACAACTACAACAACAATAAATTCTGAAAATATTTTCCATTATCGTTCCAAAATAGGTTTCAGAAGATTAGGTACTTGTCATAAAATATTTTCAACAATTTGAGTGCAAACGTTTGGTTAATACCAATATGAATTAAAGAACTATTCTCAACATTAAACTTCAGGAAAATGAGCTTATTTTCCAACAAACATGGCCTGATTTTACGTGTAGGCACCTCCGTAGTCACAATCAGTAAGTGTGCTTTACAGTCGTCTGGTTGGAAAAATAACTTTCCAAAGTCAGCCACTTCTGGGACTTGCAGTCCTTCTGACAGAGAGGAAAGCACACTGAACTAGTGGAGCTAAGGTGCTCACGGCAGAGAATGTGCTCTGCCCTCAGGAGATGAAGATGGCCCTTCTTTCATCTCTTACACAGACTCTAGCAACTCTGTCTTTGTCTCCAGTAACAGGAGAGTCCAAGGTTAAGAAGGCTAAGGAAGCACATTTCATTGAGAGAACCACATTAGTAAAGGAATCATTTCTATGATTATTATTTTACAGCTACTATTTATTCCATGCTTACATGTGCCAAGTACTTCAGCCCATTTAAGCTTTACAACAGCCTTCCAAATTAGACTTCTCCCCATCTTACAGAAAACAATGAGTAAATATGTGATTTATGTGGCATTTATTCCATGCCAAGTACTATTGGACACACTTTACACATATTAAGTTCCTTATCCCCTACAATAATCTCATGCGGAAGTTGGGTTTTTACACTGCACAATGTCTTCCTTTGCTAGTCACATCAACTACTGTGATAGGTAGGTCTGTTGTGACAGCATGACTAATGAACACATGTGAGATTAATTGAAGGGTAGAGATATAAATGACTTAAGGAGCCATGCCTTTCTCTCTCTTGCTCTTGGATTCTTGGACCAGATGGTTGGTTGCCTTGCCTGTCCTGTGTCTTGATTGCAAGCTACACAACTCATGGGACACCAAATCCATTGACTGTATTGCTGTGAGTTGAGGTTCCTTCAAGCCCTGCTTCGCCATGTACCTGGAATATACATCTCTGGAGCTGGGGACTGTCAGACCCTGTCATCTGGCTGACTGTTGATGACCTTCCTTGCTGTTTGCTGCCTATGGCCAGATAACCCGAATAGCTCTACAGAGAACTGTCTGGCAGCCCTCAAGACTCGAAGGACTGCCAGTATATTAGCTGTCTCATGCAAGTGAGTTGCACTGAGCCATTTGTACTGCTTTATAGATTAGTTAACTGTTTATTTCTTATGCCAGATATATACATAAGATTATTAGTGTCGTGGGTTTGTTTCTCTTGAGAACCCTGTCATACACAACTATGGAAATAAAATCAACTTTCTCCTCAGGGAAGTTGCAATTCTCTCTGGTGACATAGGGGTGAATCCTGGGAGGCCCAACTCAAGTCAACTACTATAGCCTCTCCTATAGACCAAATTCCCTGTAGTAAACCTTTTCCAAAGTAAAATAGCCAGTATGATTTGTTCTCAAAATTAAGTCAAACTGGAACCAAGGACAGAGAGCCCCATTCCAGGTGGCCAGAAACCAACTCATAACTCTATTCTCATTAGGAACCAGAAGATGCCTTTCCAGTCAGAAGTCTGGCAGAAGAGGGAGGCAAGAACTGCGCAAATCCCTCCACGCCATGATAGCAGCACATGTCACACTTGCAGGTGCTCCTGGCACAGGCTGCTTTGCTCCTGCTCTTCCAGCTACGATGGTGATGATGATGATGATGATGATGATGATGATTGTATCAGGCAGGGTTCTCTTAGAGAAATAAAATTCAGGATGCTAGTAATGCCTTTTATATATATATATATGTATGTATGTATATATATGTATATATATATAAAGCTATATAAGAAAAAAAGAAAAAAGTTAACTATAAAGCAATACAGATTGCTCGGTGCAACTCACTTAAGATATATAAGATAAAAAGAGAAACAGTTAACTATAAAGCAATACAGATTGCTCAGTGCAACTCACTTGCGTGAGGCAACTAGAAGACTGGCAGTCCTTCAATTCTTGAGGGCCGCTAAATAGTCCTCTGTAGAGCAATCCAGGCTGTCTGCTTACAGGCAGCAAACGGCAGGGTAACAGTCACTAACAGTCACCAACAGTCACCAACAGTCAGCCAGATAATAGAGTCCAACAGTCCCCAGCTCAAGAGATGTATATCCCAGTAGCGTGGCGAAGTAGGGCTTGAAGGATCCTCAACTCACAGCAACACAGTCCATGATTAGGTGTCCCACAGGTAGGGTTGCTTGGAGATCGAGGCACAGGATGAACAAGGCAGCTCTCTGGTCCAAAGATCCAGAAACAAAAGAGAGAGGGCAGGACTTGCCAACTCCCTCCTATGTCTGCCCTTCAATTCATCCCACGTGTTCATTGGCTGTGCTGTCACAACAGACCCACCAATCTTCTGTGGCCATGTTGGCATAACAAACCTACTCATGATGATGATGATGATGATGATGACAATAGCAACAACCAAAAAACCCAACAGGTGCAAATAAGTTCCAAATAATGGTGACCCCATGGTTGTGTGCTCCACTGCCTTCTAGCAGACTGCCATAATTTCTACTTACTTTCTCACAGTTAATATCCCGCTGCTCCCCTCTCCTCTGCCAGAATCAAAGAAACCCTAATGCTGTTTTCCTGTACTGAGGCCTTGCATCAAGGCTTCTCTCCCAACCCCGAGGACAGTCTTTGGTGAAGTGGGGACTCTTGAGCCTGTTGGTCGTTAGATGAAAGCAGTCTGTGAGGGTTTGGAAAGTTTGGTTAAAAAGTCGAGAAGAGCCTGCCCTCCCCCCCCATATAAGCAAGAACTACTTCAGTGCAAAAGATTATCTCAAGGAAATAGCATTACTTTGTGGAATTCCATTATGTTATGAAAGTATTCAGGAAAGAGGACTGACAAACATTAGGATGACAATATATATATTAGAATGTTTTAGATAGAACTAAGAGGCCATCAGAGTCCACTGGTGCCAATCATGTTGAAAGTAATAGCTTTGCTAAAAAACAAAAACTACTGCCAATTGGGTCGGTTCTGAGTCACAAAGATCCTATGTAGGTTTCCAAGTTTGTAAATCTTTACAAGATCATATGACCTCATCTTTCTCCTGTGTAAGACTGATGGTCTTTAACGGTTGATCTTTCAATTATCAGCCCAATGCTTATTCTACAGCGGCATCAGGACTTATAATTTGTAAGAGGATTTAAATAAGGCATCAAATAGGTATGTGGCAATTTTTCATACCCGGGATTCTTTGTGCAGAGTAGAAAGGGGCAATAGAAGGGTCAAACCAGTATTCATATGTTATCTAAGAGTCTTCTCCAACTTGATAATGTTTAGTACACTTAGCAAATTACAGAAACTTGTAAGTAACACATCTGCCTGCATGGATGGATCTGCCTTTGGCTCCCAAGTTTCAGGATCTGGACTCTTATCCACAGTTTAAGGGCAAGAGTCTGATAGCAACTTCATCATACACTGAGGTCATTCATTAGACTTTAACTTCCATCTTCAGCCCAGAAAGAAAGCTACTTTCCAACGAGAGCACACCTCAGAAAAAGTGTGTGGTGAAGGAATGAGATCAGTGTATGATCTCATGACCTTCTTTCTCTCTAGCAAGTCAATTCTGTTATAGGCCAGGTGTCGTTTCAATTCCATGAGAGCTTGCCCATGTAGCAGAAATGTTAATGGCAGCACACTTTATTTACTCTCTATGTCACATGTGTTGTGTAGTTAGACAGCTATTCCACTATGAACTTGAATTAAGTCCTCAGTCAGTCTGAGACTTGGGTCATAAGCTGCTTTCCCAATGATCACATTAGACAATTGTTCTCTTAGCATAATCTTCAAAAGACATGGAAATTTTTTATGCATCAGCTAAATCAACCTACATTTCCTCTTGTTGTTATTGTAGTCATATTGTGGGCTAGGAGTCACCCGGCCAGTCACTCTGAGAGGAAAAGATGAGGCTGTTGGTTTGAGTAAAGATATACAGTCTTGGAAATCCTATATTCGATCACTATGGGTTGAAATAGACTAGATGTCAGTGGATTTGGTTTAGTTTTGGAAATCTAGCTTAGGTATTTTAAGAGCTTTTATGAAGAAAAATACATGCAATTAAGAGTTCTTTTATAATACACCTTCAAAATTCAAATCCTTGACATTTAATTCCAAATACAGCTGCAGTGTTGCTGCTATAAAGCTTTCTTCAGAGTTCTAACAAGGTTTTTTCCTTATAATGAAATTCCTGGGAGAAGGTTCAAGAAGATATACACTAACTCATAGGAAATCTTGTTCTAGAGAGAAGACTTTAAAGTTTCACTGCACTTATAAAACCCCATTTCTACTCAAAGATAAAACTAATAATATGAGGCTAAAATGGCTAAAAGAAACAAGAGTAAATGAAAACATTATTTTTAAGAGTTATCTCATTGCCACTGAGTCCATTTCAACTCAGAGTGACCATATAGGACAGGGTAGAATTGTCCCTATGAGTTTCTGAGAATGAACTCTTTACCAGAGCAGAAGGCCTTGACTTTCTCTGATGGGGCACCTGGTGGTTTCAAACTGCTAACTTTGAGATAAGCAGCCCAATGTGTAACCACTACGCCATCAAGTTTTCTTGAAGAGCTATATTGACATATACTTTGTGTTCCAAGAAATTCATTTTTTTAAGTACATGATATAGAGTAAATTTATAGAAATGTCCAGTCACAATCACATCTAGGTATAAAGTATTTATTACTTCCAAAATATCTCTAGAACTTCTTTGAAGTCAACCCCTGTGCCTATTCTGAGCACCAATCCAGTCCAATTGCCACCAAGTTAATTCTGACTCATGGTGATTGTCAGAGTAGAACTGTGTCATTATTTTCAATGGCTGATTTTTTTTTTTTGGAAATTCGTAACCAGGCTTTTCTTTCAAAGTAACTATAATGGACAAAAAGCATCAATCTTTCAATTGACAGCTAACTGGTTTCATTGTTTACACTACACGGGAACTCCTACTTAGATATTTTTGTAGATTTCTCACCAGATTAAATAAACAAAGATCCCATCTATACACAGTTCTACTTTTTTTTATGACTATTGGATTTTCTGGACTGTTTTATTTGTAGTTAAAGAGCTTGGTGAGAGACTTCTAAAGCATTGTCTTCTCATCCATGGTATGTCCAACTTCAAGCCCTTTCTTAAGTTATTTCATATGTTAGCAAAGGAGTCCCAGGGGTGCATTTCCAACAGTGTGAGGGGCTGGATAAACCTGTCTTGGAAGTGCATCTTATGGGATACAAAAAGGTTTTCCCCAATTTTTCTCCCCCAAATATATGCCAAACCCATGAGACTGTCTACCAACACATGGTGGGAGGTCAAACATTTGAAGATATTCTCCCTAAAGGCATTGGCCATCCAGAGCAGTGGATTGCTCTCCCTAGAGAGTTTAGAATAAGACAGGTCAAACCAGCTTACATAACCAAGGTTAGGCTGCCATGGTGAATCTTCCCATCTTTTCACATGTGTACTCCCAATCCCTCCTCTTCCTTTACTGTGTATGTCCCTAGATCATCCCTCTCCCATTGTTGTATTGACTATGGTGTAACCCCTTTCTATGATGTAGGTCATTACCTGCAATCAGGGGTCTTGCACCCCCCCCCCAAAAAAATATATATAAACTTTGGGTAGAAATAAATTGCTCTCTCCTCCAGGTTCCCCCCATTCCCCTTTTTCCTCTCCTCCTTCTCCACCTCCACATGGATCATCAAGAAGGGCTGAGGTAAGCATGCTCCTATGCACTGTGTCTGACACCTTAATCCTATATTCTCTCTGACCTCTCCTATTCTCTATGACTGTACTATAACCTTTATAAATTATAACTGGACAATTGCACCTATGGCCCTATGATACTGTCAATGATCGGAGCCCCTGAAGCATCTAATCTTTTTCTCCTTGGTTCTTCTCACTTAAGAGTTCCTGCTTACACCTAACACTGGGTTAATTGTGAAGGGAGAGTATAATCATATTGCTTAATTAGTCTTTTAGACCTTGGACTCACAAGGTCAGAATTGTTTGTCTTCTGTTTCCCTGTTTCATCATGTTGTATCCAGCATATCTACCCAAAAGTCCAACAGACATTTCTCACCCACCTTCCCTTTCCCACTGCTAGCAGTTCTCTGTAGGTCCTAGTTGCTGTACTTCCCAGAGAGAAAAAGAAAGACACAAATAGTTGCCTAGTCAATTTTGATTCCCTCTGTTGCAATGCATGGCTTTCTGGGTGGTTAAATGTTGTGACGTCTCAGAAGCAGATGGCTGGGTCTCTTCCTTCCCAGGTACTCTCCTTCATTTACTACTGTTGAAACCTGCTGGTCAACCCCTGACTTTGGTTCCCTCCAACTGCCTTTCGGTAAACACAAATGTTTTCTGGGGGTAAAAATCATTATGATTATAGATCAATTCTACAGATGAGTCCTAGGTGTCTTGATTTTGCCCAGAAATAACTTTCCTTTCATCAGCTTATCATCAAGAATGATAAACAATCATTTTCCCAATTCATTCACACACACCAGTCAGTAGAGACCATGAGATAACATTAAGATAATATGGGGGATAGTGTGTGCACATGTATAAACATGCGTACATGCATGTACCCAGATGCATGCACATCAATGAAATAGAATATAAAGATGCTATGTGTTGATAGAAAGGAAGTAAATGAGTGGCAGATGAAGGCATGTGATCAACTGAATTCAGTACTCTGGTCTGGGTAAGAAGAGAGAGACTAGAGGTCCGATGGTGAGAACAATGGTCCCTGTTCCCGAGAGGCATAAACCATAAAGCAAGTGAAGGAAACGGCAAACAGCAGCAGAGACTATTCATCGAGCACGTGAGAGACACTAAGTCAGTGGTCCTCAACCCTTTCATACAGTCCTCATGCTGTGGTGACCCCCAACCATAAAATTAGTTTCGTTGCTATCTCATAACTGTAATTTTGCTACTGTTATGAATCAGGCCACCCCTGTGAAAGGGTCGTTTGACCTCCGGATGGGCGTCGACCCACAGGTTGAGAACCGCTACTGTATGAGCTAACCTAAGGACTGCACAGGTATCCTTTCATTTCACCCCCATGACAACCCTAGAAGGTGGCTACAATCGTTACAGTCACTTTATGAGAAAGCTGAGAACTGACAACCTCACCTTCTATCACAAAGCTCAGAGCCTGGCAGAACTTAGACTCAATCTCATGGGACACTAACATCTACTCTCCAGACACTCTTCAATCCTCGCTCCTCGGAGTGTCATGCTTAACTGCCTCCTCAGGACCCTGTCCTACCTAAGGCCCTCTGGCTCCTGTTCCCCGAAGCAGTTTCTGTCCTAAAGTCAGAGCAAAAACCAACAGCAGAAATATTCCAGTGGGCATTGACCTTGGGAAAAGGAATATGGCCTCTCTCTTACTGTCTACAAAGTAAGAACAGAAACTCATATCCTCGAACCGGATCCACCCCCTTTTCCCCCCTCCTATAAAAATAGAGCAATTTATTCAAGACACTGAACATGAACTGCTGGTTCTCTCTAGACACCAAAGTGCTACGACACACAAGGGGACACAGGGGTGGGGGGTGAGGATGAGTGGGAGGGCAAGTTGAGAGGGGTCGGCATGGACTTTAGAGTTCTTTTGAAACCAGGAAGCTTTCAAAGTTCACTACCATGTGTCATTGCCAATTCATGGTGATCCTCGGTGGGTTTCCTAGACTAAAACTGATTACTAGAAGAGCCAGCCCAGCCTTTCTCCACAGGAGTAACTGGTGGTTTTGAACTGCTGACCATGCTGCTCCAAGTCCAATGAGTAACCACTACACACCAGGGCTCTTTTAACCAGGATACTTTTACCCCTTTTATGACCGAAACCAGGCAGACACTCTCAGTCTGCCACAGATGCTGCGTAGATTGCTTTCCATCATAGACACTACGCGCATTTCCAAACATTCAAGACCACCAAAGACAACAGGGTAGTACTAACCACCTCCCTTTAACTTTAGAAGGGTACACTGTGTCATCTAGGCACCCGGGTGGAGTGGCGGTTGTGCTTCGGACTTCAATCTGCCCAGTCAGCAGTTAGACACCACCAGATGCTCCTGAGAAGGAAGATGGGACTCTGCGTCCATGAACAGGTAGGTTCTGCCCTGTCCTTCCGGGTCTCTCTGAATCAGCATCGATTCATGGAGTTGATGGCAATTAGCTTGTGTCTTTTCCTGTGTATCATGTGAATTATATCTCAGTAAAGCTGTTTTCTAAAAAGAGGGCTTTCCAGGTTCTACCACCAAATGTTGAATATACGCATTATAGTATGTATTCCACTAAAACCAGTAGTGAGTGGCTCTTTAGAATGAACAAGAATGAAATAAAATCGACTTGGTGAGTTCAGAGGCCTCGTCTCCATGATACTCTGTTATACATTTTTCTGAAGGAATGTCGATGAGAACCAAGAACTGCGTTCAAAAACCTAAAATGTTATGTGATGATTGATAGCACACCCTCCCTCCGTGGGGAGGGATGTTTTGATGCTGTCCTGAGCCCTGGTGGGACACGCTTCAATTACAAAAGATAGCCTGGGACCAACACATGTGCTTGTGGACTGAACCTGAGAGATAAGACAGTCAAGATTTGTACTTGAAGATGTCAGTAAATGAAATCATTGGACATAGAAGAAAATAAAACCACTGGATAGTTGAGCTAATATTCCTTGAAACAACTGAAGGACCAAGCTTTCAGCTGCCACTTAGCCAGGATCATTCGTAATCAAAAGAAAGAGCGTTGTTGGACTAGAGGAGCTGAGAGACCAGGACTCAGGGACTGTATTTGCTATTTAAAATGCTGCACTGGGATAAATCAGTTTGCCTGACTGAGTCGGTTTCTCTATATCTCAGGAAAGGAAAATTATCTGCCCTGCCCACCTTACAGGTCATAATTCATAAAAGCAGTTTTCAAATTACAAGATGGTATGCAAACATAAGGTAGAAAATTTGGACTTTATAAATCTTTAATAACTAGTGACACACGGTCACATGCTTGGCAGTCCCTCCATGAGAGAACAATCTGATTGGCTCTTTCTGTAGACATTATAAATAAGGTAGTTCTCTTCTGCCATAAGGGGTCACTAAGGGTTAGAATCAACAGCATTAAGAGAAAAACTTATAAGGGGAGGGGCAGGGTTACTTATAAATCTTGTTTACAGCAGCAAAGGGGAGTGGGACTAAGGCCAGAGACACTAGACTTGCCTGGGATGGGCTGCATTTGGGTGTCTGCCTATAGAGACCCATGGCTTGCTTGATACACACACCACTGACTCTGGCAGAAGAAATTCTGCAATGCAATATTCTTTGTCAGACAAAGGTTCATCCTAACTAAGAGACTCTACACTTTTTAATTAATTCTGAATTGTGTACAGCATCATGAGAATTAGAAGCCAGTACAAAAGATCGCTTAGAAGGAGGAGGAGGATTAGAGACAGGTGGCATCATGCTGTTGTCATTTGAATGCTATGCAGAATGAAGTTTCCATCTCAGTCTATACAGTGGATGATCCAATAGTTTCCAAGAAAGGAGATGCTTGGCCCTGAGGGCCATTTGTTACATTTATAAAAAACACACCATGATACTATAATTTTAATCAATTTCAACTTATCTATTAGGGGTTCTCTGCAGGCTTATGGCTCCTTATTTTTGAAGCCAATTAAATATAATTTGCCTCCTGTAAGTCTTTCATCTCTTCTCATTATGATGAACATGAAGAAATCTTGACCATATTAATTTAGTCTTGTATGACACAGGCTGCTTCTACTTAAATCTGATACCAGCTTAATTCCTACAGCTATTAAATAAAGTAGGGCATGCATACCCACAAAGAGAAACCTGTAGATCCACAGAGGAAAAGCCCTCAAAAAGCAAAAACTGCTACTCAGAGACGGCTGGCTAATTGGAAAAGCATATGAAATACTTTCAAACTATATTAACCTTTTTTTCAAAGGTTGTCTTAGTAACCTGGTGCTGCAATGCCTGAAATACTGCAAGTAATTTGCTTTCACACACAGAAATGAATTCTTTCAGTTTAGGAGGTTAGAAGTCTGAGCCTGGGATGCTGGCTCAAGAGAAAGGCTTTCTCTGCTGACACTAGAGAAAGGACTTTGTCTGTTTGAGCTTCTGGCCCAGGCAGATGTCTGTGCCTTCCCCTGCTCTACTCTGTTGGACGGTTTCATCTTTGGTATACAAGATGGACTAAAAAAAATGGACTCATGATTCACTCTACACTCATCCGACCTCATCAGCACAATAAAGACAGCCCAGTCCCAAATGGGATTATAACCACAGGTGTGCTGGCTCACGAGGAGTCTGAATGGACTTCATGGCACTGAGTGAGTGTGGCAGTCTAATCTGGTGTCAATTTGAGGATGAAGAGTGTAGTGGTGGAGTCTAGCCTGTCAATCCAGAGATAGCCAATGAGACCTCTGGGTGGGCATGGCTTTCTCCTGAGAATTCTAGGGAATCCGGTAATATTTTCCCCTTGGAGGTGAGAACCTCACTCACTCAGTCCCTTGGAGACACTCTACTGACAAGACACAAGGCTGACTCCCTGTGAGACATCCTGGAAGAGAAGCCACATAGACTTACCCTGATGGAACCAGACCTGCGAAGCCGAAAAAGCCACGTAGACTCTTGCCAGTGCTGAGATGCTTGAGAAGCCACAGATAGGTCCCTGCCAGTGCTGAGATGCTTACAATGCCACTGGGTACACAAAACTCTGCACCCTGTGACAGTCCTGGTGTCACTGCATGTGCTTCCTGAGTATGAAGAGGATTTATGGATTGGTATCAGAAATATGGGCTAATAACGGACTTATGATCTTGAACTGGACTGGGCTGGGATGCTTTCTCGATGTACAGTTGCTCTTGTATATAAACTTCTTCCTTATATACATATGTATGTCTATAGATTTGTTTCTCTAGTCTACCGAGACTAACACAGTGAGTAATACCAGAAACCAATGAAAAAACCCAAACCCACCGCCTGAGAGTCCATTCAGACACCAAGTGACCTGATGTACGGCTATGAGTCTATTCATAGGCTGTAAATCTATTCAGGAACAGATAGACCCATTGTGGCGGTCATGTGCTTATGTTAATTTCATGATTGAGATGTAGGGGTGGAGTCTAGCCTGTTAATCTGGAGATAGCCATTGAGTAGCCAATGAGGCCTCCATGTGGGCATGGCTTTCTCCTGAGACTTCTAAGAAATCTCGCGATATTTCCCTGATTAGAGATGAGAAGCTATCTCCCCAGTTGTTGGGAATTAGTCTCAGAGACAATGAATTACAGACAAGACAAGATGGCAGCATCTGAGGAGCTGAAGGAGCCAATAGAGAAGCCACACGGCCTTGCCCTGATGGAACCAGACCTCTGAAGCTGGAGAAGCCACGTGGAGACCCCTGCCTGTTCTGAGTTGCTTCTACCACCAATGGATGCTGTTGATGGACCCTGAGCCCTGGAAGTGAGGAGCCATGAGGAGACCCCTGCCAGTGCCGGGATTCTGCACCCATGGACCTGTGACTTCGTGAGTTGGAAGGAGACATTATAGACTGGTATCGGGCATGTGAACTGCTATTGGACTTGTGACTTTGTACTGGACTGGGTTGGGATGGTTTCTTAATGTCCTATTCCTCTTGTATATAAACCTTTCCCTTATATCCATATGCGTGTCTATGGATTTGTTTCTCTAGTCTACCCGGACTAACTCACCCATCTTTCTTCCTCAGAGTAATAGATGGGTTTGAATGACTAAACTCATGGTTAGCAGTCCAATTCCTATCTGGCAGCACTACCAGGGATCCTATACTGTAGGCATAGAGGCTATAAGGTTTATAATGTGCATATGGAGAGGGCATGTAATTCCATAACAAGTGCCATGTACTGAAGCCCTGTTATCTGACTAATGTGACATTCTCTCCTTGATCTTCAAGCTCAGAGCTTCACAAGTGCCCAGCTGTTATTGGTGGGGCCATCAAACCAGCCTCTGGCCCATAGGGACCTGTGCAGAGCAGAATGAACACTGCATGGTCCAGGGCCTCCCTCACAATTGTTCCTAACCCTGAGCCCACAGATGAAGCCACCGTGTCAATCCATCTCCTTGAAGGGGCTTCCTCTTTTGCTGCCCTTCCACTTAACGGAGTAGCCTGTTCTTCTCCAGCGACTGCTCTCTCCTGACAATATGTCCCAAGTAGGTAAGATGAAGTCTCACCATCCTTGCCTCTAAGGAGCACACGGGTCTTATCTCTTTCAAGACAGATGAGTCTATCCTTTTAGCAGTTCATGGTACTTTCAATATTCTTTACCAGCACTGCAATTCAAGTGTATTGATTTTTCTACGGTCTTCAATATTCAATGTCTAGTGTTCAGTAAATATACTGATTATTAATAGCATGTTGGGGTTTACAATTAACCACTTGATATTTACTTGGTATCTATTCATCTTATCTCTTTCAAGGCAGCACTTAGCTCTGAAATACAATGTCAGTCATCTCATTTTCCTCTCTCTAAGTATCTGGTATGGCAACAGGCCATCACTGAAAGACCTATACCACTGGGTGATGGTTAAACACCATCCTATGGACTTGTGCATCACTTAGCCAGAGTGGGAAAGAGAAAGACTTTTAGTCGGGACAGAGATATCTGAATCTAAATAACCTCACTCGTGAACAATCAGACTCAGATCTTGTGTTTAACAAATTCTGAGTAGCTGACATTTCTGGTAGCCTTTCCAACAAAGCCCATCCCTAGCTGGGGCAAACAGTTAAACAGACTTGTCTGTAATCACAAAATCCCGGATTGAGTTCATCCAGAGGTGGTTTTGGATGAGAAATCCAGTGATTTACTTCCAAAACGTCAGTCACTGTGAATTCAGTGATGTGAAATTATGTGCTCTTGATCTTCCTGTCCTATGTCTTAAGGTGGAAACATGAAGGTAAAGCGCCAAAAACTCTAATGAGAATCTCCATCAGTGCTGCCATCCCAGGAGGCATGAAATCAGCCCTCTCATAAACAGGAATGGGAGGAATCTTATGACCATCAATAAACAAGAACCACAATCAGAGCACATCTCTTAGGACCCGAGATCTCTGTGAGGACAGAGGCAGTCACAGTGGTGAGAGAATGAGTGTCCAGCCCACGGGATGAGAAGAGCTGAGTGCCTTCAGCAGGTGGCTAGCTTGCAGAGTGGGATGCCCTTTGGCTTATTTATGAGCACTAAAAGAACTTTGTACCTCTGGCCTGAAAAGGGCAAAGGCCACGGGGCTTTGTCCCCGAAAACGCAAAAACCAGAGAGTGGTATATCTGAGAAGAGGCAGTCTTCACCAGCGAGCTGCTGCTTCTTGACCAAGCATGATCCTGACTTGCAATCTGTTAACTTTCCTAATAAGTCCCATAATGGTGAGCATTGTTTTGAGTCCTGGGCAGCCATCTCAATGGATTTCCAACCCAACAGTGCAGCAGAACACTGCAGAAGAGAAGGCTGGTGTCAGAATGGGATAAAGAAAGGCTGGAGCCAGGGAACTTGCTTGACGTCTGCCTTACAGGTATGGCTTGGCCTTGGGCTGCCAATTCTCCTTCACCCCTCTTGTGAAGTGAGGGGAGATCAGGGACCACTTCCCACAGTTTTCTATTGAGGAGCACAGTTCTCCTCTGACCCACAAGGGGCTGCGTGAGTCAGGACTCGGCAGCCAATGGTTCTGAGAACAAGGGAGAAAAGTCATCGGCAGCCAAGCTTCCCACTCCCCAAAATTTTTTGCAACCCTCACTACTCTGTAGCCACTTCCCTGAGACTACTGATCCCGTGACTATTTGCAAAATCGGAAAACCAAATTTTCAGTCTCAGAATCGCAATGCCAGTAAATAACAGTAAACAATAAGCCACCTGCTTCCTTCTAAGGTGTATTGCTAGCTTCTTTCTACCTTTTCCTCCGTTCAGATGCTCCCTAATTCCAAGAGCTCCACTTTTCTGCAACAGAGCCTCAAACTGGGCCAAGTTTAGCCTCCTGGGTGGTCCTCATGCTAGAGAAAGCCTAATGTGTCGCCTAGGCCAGCTTCAATTTTATCTTAAAATGATAATTACAGTTTCAAATTCAGAATTACAGACAGACAATAGCTACACAGGGAGGCTCCTCTCCGTTCACAGAAGAGAGTAAAGCCATTAAGTTCTTTCCCATTGCTAAGCAACAGTTTTGTTAAAATCAAACTGTTCTCCGCTCTCAACCAGCAGGAAAATCCATCTATTCAATTCAGAATTACAGGTGGTGAGAGAAGAGAAAGGCTGTTCACAGACCTTGAGATATCATGTAGCTTTAAGATCGGTCATAATTTCAGATATATGCCCCCTACTTCAAAATATTGGGTAGAGAATAAGCCTATGGTATACTGCTGTAAACATCTTTCTCTTTCCCAAATGAAAACATCGTTGTAAAATTCAATTTGATGATGATTAACTTGACCTAGGTTCCCTGTGTTAGTTAACTACGACTGCAGGACAAGTTCTCCTAAAACATAGAGGTCTAGAGATTTTAAACAACAAATAGTTATGATCTCACAGTTTCTTCAAGGTAAAAATTTGGAAGCAGCTTAACTGGGGAGTTACAGCTCAAGGTTTCTCATGAGGTTGCAGCCAGATGGTGTCTCAGGCTTGTACAGGGCTAAGAATCTGCGCAGATCACACATACAAGGCTGTTGTTGAATGGCCTATTCCTAGTTCTTTACTTACCCCAGCCAATCAACATGTGCTATGGCAACATGTGACATGCCCAGGATTTCTCCAGGGCAAGTCATCCAAGGGAGAGATTGACAAGAATGAAAGGCTCCATACCATTTTATGACCTCAACTGCAAAGCTGCACTCTGTCACTTCTGCTCGGAAGCAAGCAAGTAATGAAGCCCAGCCCATACTCCAGGAAGGGAAATGAAACTCTACTTTAAGGGTTGTTTTGGCATGATTTAAAAAATACTTGTTATTGTGTATTAATGTTGTATTCAGCAACTTCTACTCTATCTCAAACTTCCCAGTAGTTTGCCCTGCACACCCCTTTGCTTTTTCTTCTCCTTTTTATAGAATACTTTCTTCCTCTTCACCCAAGTTAGCACTTGTCCACCCTCTAAGCCACTGTTTAACCTCTCTTGCCTCCATTACAGTAACCATCAATGTCTGATTCTTTGGGTATGAAAACCTTGGTCATGATTTCCCCCCCTTATAACAGTGGTCTCATACAATCTCTATCCTTTTCTGAATGACTAATTTCATTTAACATAAATTTCTTCAAGTTCGTAGGTGAGGTGCCTCATGGTTTCATCACTATTCTTTAATGATGTCTACTATCCCACTGTGTGGATGTGCTGAAGTTTATTCATCTATTCTTCCACTGATGGACATTGCAGTGGTTTCTGTCTTGTTACTATTGTGAACAACGCTGTGATGAACATGAGTGTACAAATATCTGACAGACACATAAACACGTACATATCATCTTAGTTCTTTAATGTATACAGCAAAGAGGTGGTAGGAACATATAGATTTTGAGTCCCAGTTTCTTGAGGAAGCACCATACCACTTTCCACAGCATTTTTACAATCCCATCAGCACGGCATGAGGGTTGCAACATTTGCTCTTGTCTGTTGCTTTGAACTTTGCTATGAATGCCTGTGTTATGTGGTAGCCCTGCCTGTTTTGATTTCCATATTTCGGATGGCTAATGAATGATCGAGAACATTTCTTCATGTTTCTTTGCTGGGTGAATGTCTTCTTTTGTAAACTGTGCATGACCTCTGTCCATTTTTTCATTGGATTGTTCATCTTTATTGTTGAGGAGGTGCCTTTTTCTATAGATTTTAGAGATTGATCCCTTGTCCAATGTATTATTGCCAAACATGTCTTCCCAGTCTATGGGTTCTCTTTTTACTCCTTGATGAAGTCTTCTGATGCTCATTAGCATTTTATATGTAAAAGTTCCAGTCATCTATTTTGTTTACTTTGTGTGTGTGTGCTTTTTTATCATGCTGTTGCTGTTGTAGTTGTTGTTGTCAGGTGTCATTGGTTCCAAACCGTAGTGACCTATGCACATCAGAATAAAGCACTGCCTGGTCCTCCACCATCCTCACAAGTGCCTGTTTGAGCCCATTGTTGAAGCCACTGTGTCAATACAACTCCTGAAGGGCCTTCCTAGTTTTTGATGCTCCTTAACTTTACCAACCATGCTGTCCTTCTCCAGGGACTAGTCTTTCCTGACAACATGTGCAAAGCTCTGGAACTCTCACTATTCTCTAAGATATGCATAGCTTGTTATGTTCCACACAGCTGAATGCTTTGGCACAGACAATAAAACACAAGCAAAAATATTTCTGGTACTCTCTGCTTTGAACTAAGATCCATCTGACATCAGCAATAATATCTGTTGCTCCATGTCATTCTGGTGGTAACCCCTGGCAACTTCCTATCAATGTACTGCTGCAACCATTGTTGCATGATCTTTAGCAAAATTTTACTTGCATGTGATAGTAAGGACACTGCTCTCTAATTTCCGCATCTTGTTGGGTCATATTTCGTTAGACTGGGTGCAAATATGGATCTCTTTCAGTTAGCTGGCCAAGTAGCTGTCTTCCAAATTTCCTGGCATGAATCAGCTTGTTGAAATATTTCAGCTGGTATTCGATTAATTCCTGGAGCTTAGTTTTTTGACTAATGCTTTCAGTGCAGCTTGAACTTCTTTCAGCACCATTGGTTCTTGCTCCTAGACTATCACCTAGTTTTGTTTTGTTTTGTTTTTTGGTACAGCGACTGTATTATTTCCATCTTCTTTTGACACTTCCTGCATCATTCAAGGTTTTGTCCATGGAATCCTGCGATTTGAGGTACAACAGAACAAAACACCGCCCAGCCTTGCGCCACTCTCACAGTTGTTTGAGCTCATTGTTGCAGCCGCTGTGTCCGTCCATCTCTTCAAGGATCTTCCTTGCCTTTGCTGTCCTTCTACCAACACAGGGCTGGTTAGTGTTTACAGTTGCTCTGAGTCAGAATGAACTTGACGGTTCCCAACAACAACACAACCAATCTGGAAATGGAGAGCTGGACTGGAAAGGAGAGTGCAGTCTTTTCAGGGTTGTGAGAGAGGAAAGCAGTCAGCCTTTGGCCTTAATTAGGGTCTCACACCATTCGCAGGTGTTGAGCGGTTCAATCAAAAATGAGCTGCTTTCTCTTTATCTATCAATCTCTCTTTCTATCTATCCCTATCTCTCTCACCACCACCAACTCCTTGATTCTCCAATAATGAGAGCTGCTTTCTGGAAGGATGCTCAGCATGTCCAGAAGCCAGAATAGACGTTGAGTAAGTCACCAAGGTTATTCTTAGTCCTCCTCACAAAGAATCACTGCAGTAAATCATGGACAGGATATAAAGGTCCGGGTTTGGAAACAAACAAAAATCAACATACGATTCTTGTACGAACCAACATTTTTTAGAACTCACCTTTATCCTGTCCCTATATTGAAGCTAACCTATGCCAACAAGCCATTTAAACAGTGCTGACTGCTCTCACACATCCCCAAGACATTAAACAGCTGGGTATGTATATGACATCAATTTAACATTACACTGCAAATTTAATCCAATTTTCCACTCCAAGTTAACTGCTCTTTAACTATATCATTGTGCTAAGGTGCTAGTTTCTACACTTCTATGAAAGAAATCACAAATTTCTCAATGCCAACTGTTAGCCAAGTAAGAAACCATGCACAGATTACTAATTTCACCCAGGTGGGTCTCTGGGATTTCTAAGCTGCATTGTCTGTCATGTGAGTGGATGCCCGGTGCATATCGAGATGGAAAGACAGTGGAAGTAAGTGTATCACAGAGGGAGGCAGCAAGAAGCAAAATCAGTTTTCTTCAAATGCCTCCAAACTAGCTCATTTTGAAATAAATATGAGAGTAAAGGCAAGACCAGGCCAAGAAAGGCAGTGATGTATGATAGAAAGACCTGAGTTTAGTTCTCCCAAACTGGGAGACCTGGGCAAAGTTCTTCACTTTCCTGGGCCTCCGGCCAGCTGCAAGCATGAAGAAAATGGCCCCTGCTGTCCCTTACATAGCAAGAAGGTGAGAACAAGGCATCCCCCAGAGCTTTGAGAGAGAATAACTCTCTGAAAGCAAAATCAGTCCAGGTAGAGTGAGAAGAGATGAACTTTCTGTAGAACAAGCCAATCAATCAAAGACGTACAAAGTGACAGCAATGGAGAATGATCGAGTGCTGGTGGTGTGGTCAGGAGATTGGGGAGCACTGAGGCTATAAGTCCATTGCTAACATTTTGGGTGTCCCCAGAAAGCATATGTGTGTCAACTCAACTCAGGCTGCAAGTATTTATAGTCAAATCTGAGGTCACATAGTAGTGGCTCACGGGCACATGCAGTGCTCAGAGATATTTTGTTTGACTCGGACCAAGTTTTTCAAGAGTTGGAATTTACTTCCAACATTTCACAATGAGGTTCCACATCAATATCCAGATTCCTGACTTAAAATAAGAGAGGAAGGGAGAATGCAGAAGACCAGACAGCATGAGCACTGCATTCTCTCACAGCAGCAATCAGCAAGAGTGGCTGGCTCCGGTGGACATGGACTTAACCCCCTAGTCCCTGACTGGCTCCAAAATGGATGGAACTGGAATATAATCGCAACAATTAAGGAATGTGAATGAAACAATGATGTCACATGGGCACAAGCCAGTGCTCTGGCCCTTTGCCAGGAAGAGGCTGCAATAAAAAAAAAAATTGGCCTGCAAGACGCTCAGGCCAGGCCAGCAAGGAGGACTGGGAAGGGCCTGCCTGGTGAGAAAAGCGCGTGTCTGCATCCGCTGGAACCAGTATTCCGGTCCGAGTTTAAGTCCTCCGAATCTCGGGAGCAGAGGCTGCATGTGACCCAGTCTCCTCCAAGTCATCCCAGGAACAGGAAGCAAGGAGCCCGTGACCCAAGCAGGCCTGGCTGGCTGGCAGGTTTGGGACTGCACTGACACCAGCTAAACACGTGACTCTGGGGATTACAAAACTTAATTTTAGGAAATATGGAAATGCATGTATGTGTGTGTAAAACTGAGACTCGGAAACATTGTTGAATTAAAATTAGGTTTGTTAGAGCTCTTTATTTTCAGTGACAATATTTTACAGGAAGATACAAATTAGCTACACCACATCCCATTCACTGACATAGACAGAATAACCTATAAATAGCTTGCGTACATAGGAGTGGGGATCCTCTGGTGGCATCTGGGTTGCACATTGAACTGCTAAGAGCAGCATCAGTGCTATGAACCATCAGCTACTCCACAGGAGAAAGAAGTTTATGGAAAATTCCCATTATTATTACTTTGTGGTAACTAGTATTTTATTGGTTATTTTGAGGTCAGTGCAGAGATGTTATGAAACATTTGGTATACAATTTTCTTTTTCTTTTTAAAATTTTTTTTTTTTTTTAGGCATCACTGCCCTCAGGTGGTGGGAGTAGGAGGCCCAGCCCTTGCTCCTGGGAGCCGGAATTGAACCTCCATCCCAGTGGGCCACAGTCCCGCACACAACCACTACGCCACCGGGGCTCAGCCCTACAATTTTCATGTATGTCCCCAAGCCCTGAAATGGCAAGTGGATATTCTTTTCTAAATTCCAGTGCCTTTCCAACTTTAAGTTTGGAGGCAAATTTTTCTTAAGAAGATACTGTGTACCATTAAATGTTGATAAGCTGTTACATCATAAGGCCCACTAATTAACAAATAATGTCAGTACACACAAGCATTTTCAGCCCTTCACAACACATAGCCAAGTTATCAGGAACACTGGACTAAATGTGTTACAGAACGTACACAGTTCTGACAAGAAAGGGCAAGATGGTTCTCAGACAGAAAAGTGGGTGAAGGGAGACATCTGTCAGTGTAAGAAATGAAAAATAATAGCAATTTATAAATTATCAAGGGTTCATGAGGGAGGAATGGTGGGGGAGGGAGGGAAAAGAAATGAAGAGCTCATACCGAAGGCTCAAGCAGAAAGAAAATGATGATGGCAACAAATGCACAAATGTGCTTGACACAATGGATAGATGGATTGTGATAAGAGTTATAAGAGTCTCTAATAAAATTATTTTTAAAATTTTTCCTAAGCTACTATAAGATTTACATCACAGAGGGATTGATAAAAATATTCCTCTGACTTGTATAAGAAGGGAGGTAACAGGGCCCACAGATATGACAAAGTAGATAAACATGAATCAGACTTGGCTTCCTGCTTCATCAGACGCTAGACTCGATTCATTTTTTATTTCTCTTTTTTGTCAGGTAAATCTTGTTTAGTTTCTCGGTGTGTCACTCCTGCCTGTTTTCTCTTTGCTCCCCTCTTTACTCACCCCACCCCCATTTTCCTTTTTGCTTGTATTAAAAAAAATCATTTTATTGGAGGCTCACACAACTCTTATCACAATCAATACATACATCTAATATATGCAGACCACATTTATACATTTGTTGTCATCATCATTCTTGAAACATCCTCCTTCTACTTAAACCCTTGATATCAGTTCCTCATATTTCCCCTGCTTGCACTTTTTTTGGTCAGAAGATTTATCCTTTTCTGCTGCCTCTTTTCACTTTCTCTTCACTTTTGCCTTCTTTCTTTCTTTCTTTCTTTCTTTCTTTCTTTCTTTCTTTCTTTCTTTCCTTATTTCTTTCTTCTCTACTTCAATGGTTCTCGATCGCCCCTAATGCTACAACCCTTTAATACGGTTCCTCATGTTGTGGTGACCCCCAACCATACAATTATTTTCATTGCTACTTCATAACTGTAATTTTGCTACTGTTGTGAATCAGGCTACCCCTGTGAAACAGTTGTTCCCCCCCCAAAGGGGTCATGACCCACAGGTTAAGAACTGCTGCTTTATTTTCTACTCCGCCTCCACTGTAGTCTAGATTTTAAAAAGCATTCTATTGGGAACTCTTATAGTATTCCATACATCAATTGTATCAAGCATAATTGTACATATTTCCAAAACATTTTCTATTTGAGCCCTTGTTATAAGCTCCTCTTTTCCCCCCTCCTTTCCCTATCCTTCCATCTTCATGAATCCTTGATCAATAATGACAATTCTATTGTCATTATTATTTTGTATCTTACACTATCTGTTGTCTCCCTTCACCCACATTTCTGTCATCCCTTCCTTTGGAGGGGGGTGCAATATATCCAACTTTGTGATGGGTTCCCCCTTTCTCCCCTTTCCTCCTCCCTGAATGATGTGTGTCATCGGTGGTATATTACACTTTGATTCAATCATACCTTCATTATTGCCTTTCTGTCATGGATTATCCAATTGTCTACAGTTGGATAGCGAATTTTGGGGTCTACACTCCAAAATTAATCACACTGATAATGTTCATTTGGTATCTTTTGATACCTGATCCCATGGACACCTCATGATCACACAGGCTGATGTGCTTCTTCCAAGTGGGCTTGTCTGCTTTCCTGGTAGATGGCTACTTGCTTATCATCAAGCCTTTAAGACCCCAGATGCTGTTTCTTTTGATAACCGGGTACCATCCACTCATCTCAGCGGACTTCCTTGGCAACTTTGAGATCTCCTCTTAGACCCCTCCCTCACTCTGCCCCTTCAACCCAGCTTTCCTTTCTTTTGGGAATTTTGGCTGTGGGGAGGATGCCCACTGGGCTGCCTGGCCACTGCCACTCTGTCTGTAGGGCCCATTATCTTTTAATTCAACATCTCCATGAACTTGTTGACATCACCTTACCATAGAGAAGTACAGCAAGTTTCCCTCTGTCCCGTAGGAAATAACAAACTGATCCTAACATTTGCATGGATTACAAAGAACTCAGAATAGTTATTAAAAAAATTAGATAGGGGCTGAGCCCCGGTGGCTGTGCCCAGGACTGTGGCCCACTGGGATGGAGGTTCAATTCCAGCAGCGGCTCCACAGAAGCAAAGGCTGGGCCTCCGACTCCCACCACCAGAGGGCAGTGAGGCCCCAAAAACCAAACAAAAAAAAATTAGGACAATTTAGTACAAAGTTACATTAATCAAAATTGTAGGGTATTTGTATAAGGACAGGTATATAAATCAATGGATCAGAATAGAGAATCAGATCTAGGGAGACAGTACATTAGTGATTTTTAGGGAGTTGAGACAATCAGTGTTGAGAGGAAGAAAGTTTCACTTGAGTTAGTGGAAATGCTCTGAAAATATGGTAATGCTTTTACAACTCTGGGAATATTCTAAAATCTACTGAGAATTGTACATTTTGTTGCTATCATGTGCCCTTAGATCAGTTCAGGCTCAGAAGCGCCCCTATGAGCACAGACTAAAACATTATCTGGTCCTGTGCTATCTTCATAATTATTTCTCTGTCTGAGCCCATTATTGTAGCCACTGTGTCAGTCCATATCATTGAGGGCCTTCTTCTTTTTCTCGGCCCCCCACCCCCACTTTACCCAGTGTGATGTCCTCCGCCATAGACTGATTTCTCCTGATAACACATCCAAAGTACCAGAGACGAAATCTTACTCTCCTTGCCGTTAATAAACGTTCTGCCTGTACTTCTTCCAAGACAGATTAGCGGTAGTCCATGTTATTTCCAAAATGTCATTAATCCCATAATTTAAATGCATGGATTTTTCTTTGGTCTTCCTTATTTAATGTCTAATTCTCACACGTATATGCGGCAATGGGAAATATGACTTGGGCCTGGTGCACCTTAGACCTCAGAGTAATATCCTGGCTTTTCAATACTCTACAGAGGCTTGTGAAGTGGACTGATCCTGTAATTCAACTTTTGATCTCTTGGTGCTGCTTCCATGAGCATCGATCCAGAGAAGATGAAGTCCTCGACACCTGCAATCTTTTCCTCTCCTTATCATGGTGTGACTTACTGCTCCAGAGTGAAGATCTTGTTTTTCCTTACATTGAGCCATTATAGGCTATAGGCTATAATCCTTGATCTTCATCTCAAGTGCTTCATGTCTTTCTTACTTTTAGAAAGCAGAGTTGAGTCATCTTGGTTGTTAATAAGCCTTCCTCCGATCCTGATGCCACATTCCTCTTCATATCATGCAGCTTCTCTGACAATTGTTTCAGCAAACAGATTGAAAAAAGTAAGGTGAGAAGATACTACCCTGATGCGTACCTTTCCCGACTTTATGCCGTGCACCATTTCCTTGTTCTGGTCACACAACTAACTGCCTCTTGATCCATATACAGATCCCACATGAGCACCAGGAATGTTCTGGAATTCCCATGCTCCTCAAGGCTGTCCATAGTTTGGTAAGTACACTTTGACTGTTGCTATTATTAAGTGCCATTGAGTTGGTTCTGACCCATAACAGCCTTATGGATCAGAAAGAAATATAGCCCAGTTCTGCACCATTCTCACAATTGTTCCTATGCCTGAATTCACTTTAAGCTGATGAATTTTTAGAAAATGTCATAGCTCAATGAAAGTGCTATAAAAATGCAGCTGGGAAGATCAGGTTCACAACAATAATTTGAAGTACCAGGTGAAAGGGCAGGGAGTCTTAGCTAATAAACCAAAACTAAAGTCACTGCCACATCGTTGATGCTGATTCATGACCCTGTAGGAAAGGTTAGCACTTCCTCCTGTGAGTTCATAGACTGAAACTGCTTACAGAAGTAGACAGCCTCTGGTGGTTTTGACCTGCTGACCTTGGGGCTAGTAGCTCAGTGTGTAACCACTACATCACCAGCAGACTAAAGTGGATAACAAGAGTGGAAACACAACCTGAAGACTGGAACCAATGTCACTGAACTGTACAAGCAGAAAGAGGTGCAAGAGTGGATGGTAAGTTTGTGTACATTTTCACAACAAATTCAAATGACAAAAGTTTAATGTAATTGGAGAAAAATTGCTACGACAATCGCTACTACTTTGAGATAAAAATTAACATGAATTTCTAGCCGGAAGCAAATTCTTGGCAGCTTTCCATGTTTTAAATGCCAAACAAAAGTGAGTATATAAATTTATAACTTGGAACAACATCAATGAATTGTGTGTATTACACACAAACTGAAAAAAAGCAAGACTCTCGATGACAGTGATTGGCACAGTGACTGTAACCATGGGCTCCCAGATAACAGTTGTGGGGTGTGTGTGTGGGGGCAGGCAGTGTATCAGTCCAGTGTGCACAGGGTTGCTTTGAGTTAGAATACATCTGACAACAATGAATAAGAACAATATGCAAAAATAGCCAAAAGCCAATATAGCTAAGGATAAAAGTAAAGTTAGGCTTTGTATCTATACATCTACTATGAAAAATATGGAGTCACAAACTTTTAACACTTGTGAAACATTATAGGCCCAGGTGGTGGGCTATTCTGTTGTACATAGGAGTCAGAACCGCTCAACAGCGTCTAATAACAACAACGATGATAGACTTTTAAACAAGAAAGGGAATTTCCCCATTATACCAATCTAGAGATTCTCAAACCATAGGAAGCAATAGAAATCAACAGGAGAGCACTTTAAACACATTTTTTTTATTCAGTGGCCTTGGCAAGAAGCCTAAAAATGAACATGTCTAACAAACTCCCAGGTCAGATGCTGCTGCTGGTCCAGGGGTCACACTTTAAGAACTGGGAGTGGGTTCAACTTGAGACACAGCTAGGACTCCATCTAGTTCTCTGCGTGTTCAATCAATAAATCTTCCCAGGATTTTATAGATCAAGCATAAATTATTACTAGATTACAGGATGAAATCCCTAACAGGAAGGGGATGAGTGTCTTCACGATCTGCTTCTGCTGAACTAATTAAATAGTCTTGAAATCAGCCTGCTACGTAACTTGAAAGCATCCAGCGCTCACTAGCATTATCTCAGTTAAACGAAAATGTGTGTGTGTGTGTGTGTGTGTGTGCACGTGTGCGCGTTTCCTTCTCTCTTTTGGCTCCATGTTTACGTCAACTAGAGAACGTCAAAAATTCCCGACGTCGTCGGGATCAGGCAGCATGCATCAGAAAACCCCCAAACAAAACAACAACATGTATCAGTGAGAAGGACGGGGGTCAGAGCAGAGACTCAAACCCCTTCGGTAGACAGTCGGACACCCCCTCACAGAAGGGCCCCAAGGAAGGGATGAGTCGACCCAGTGTGCAGTTTAACACTGATGAAACACAGTGTCCCTCTGCCTCTCTGAGGCTTCCTCCTCTCACACCATCATGCCCCCCGTCCTGCCTTTCAGTGCTGGCTGGCCTGAAGCGTGTCCACTGTACAGATCAGAGCTCAGGACACATGGAATCCAGGTTGGATAAACCCCTCAGGAACAAAATGGGAGTTGTGATACCAAGAAGGTAGGGGAAGGGTGAGCAGGAGAGGGATCTGATCGCAATGCTGGATGCATAACACCTCCCCCAGCCCCCCAGCCAGGGAGACAAACAACAGAAACATGGTGAAGGAGAGAGCGGTCAGAGGAAGATATGAAAATGATAATAATTCCAAGGGAACAACATGTGATTCAAAATCAGCAGCAAGATGGGTGTCAGAGACCTGATAGGGATTGATCAAGGGTAATGAGACAGAGAAATTACTGAAATCTAAATGAAGATTGAGAATGATAGTGGGACAAGAGGAGAATAAAAGGAAATGAGGAAAGAAATCAGAGGCAAAGGTTATTTATAGAGGTCTAAATACAGGCATGGACATGGGTAAATATATTTAGATATGATGGGGAAATTGACCTATGTGCACATACTTATAGGGTTAGTATTAAGGAAGCAGGTGAACATTGGGCCTCCACTCAAATACTTCCTCAAGGCAAGAACACTTTGTTCTATTAAATTGGCATTTCATGATCCTCACCTTCCCAACACAATTGGTGAAGACACGTGTGTGCATAAGCAAAAGTGATGACGAAAGCTTGTGGTGCCTGGCTATCCAAAGATAGAGCATCTGGGGTCTTAAAGGCTTGAAGGCAAACAAGCAGCCATCTAGCTCAGAAGCAACAAAGCCCACATGGAGGAAGCACACCAGCCTGTGGGACCACAAGGTATTGAAGGGATCAGGTATCAGGCATCAAGGAACTAAAAATTATATCATTATAAATGAGGGGGAGTGCAGATTGGGGAGCCAAAGCCCATCTTTGGTAATGCAGCATCCCCTTACAGAAGGGTCACAGGGAGGAGATAAGCCAGTCAGGGTACAGTGTAGTAATGAGGAAACATGCAACTTTCCTCTAGTTCTTAACTGCTTCCTCCCTCCCACTATCATGATCCCAATTCTACCTTATAAAATGGACTAGACCAGAGGATGTCCACTGGTACAGATAGGAAGCGGACACATGGGAAATCCAGGATAGATGATCTATTCAGCACCAGTGGTGAGAGTGGTGATACTGGAGAGTGGAGGGAAGGTAGAGTAGAAAGGGGGAATGGATTATAAGAATCTACATATAACCTCCTCCCTGGGATACAGACAACAGGAAAGTGAGTGAAGGGAGACATCGGACAGTGTATAATGTGACAAAATGGTAATAATTTATAAATTATCAAGGGTTCGTGAGTGAGAGGGAAGGGAAGAAGAAGGGGAAAAATGAGGAGCTAATACTAAGGGCTTACATAGAAAGAGAATGCTTTGAGAATGATGATGGCAACAAATATACAAATGTGCTTAGCCTACAATGGATGGATGTATGGATTGTGATAAGCGTTGTATGTGCCCCCAATGATATGATTCCAAAAAAAGAAAATGATAATACTTTATAATTTATTAAGAGGTCATGAGGGTGGGAGGGGAAGGGAGAGTAAAAAGAGAAGCTAGATGCCAAGGGCTGAAATAGAAAGTAACTGTTCAGATAAGCATGATGGAATATATGTGCAAATGTGTTTGATACAATTGATGTATGGGTTGTTATAAGAGCTGTAAAATTCTCCCAATAAGATTATCTTTTAAAAAAATCATGCTGACCAAGAGGTACCTCCACGCCAACCAAATCACAATGTGTAAGTGTTGGGTTAGGAACCAGCCTACTCATATCAAACTCAGCTCCCTTCCTGGCCGCACAAGGCCAGGCTGGTTTGAAAGAGGGAACACAGATTGTGAATCATCTACAAGTAACAGGTAATCGCTCTCAATTTCCTTAAGCAATTGTAACTGTGCCATTAATTTTCCTATAAGCACATTCAACCATTCCTCTATTTTGTTAATTTATGTTGACGTGCATAGAAGTGTGAAACATATAATCTGCTCACAGATAATCAGGAGTTGCCTGTAGTAACTTCACTCCCTTTATTTCCACTGACGTAAAAATAACCCACCTCGTATTTTCTTGCTGCATTTTAGATCATTTCATAAACTCTGTAATTAATTCTCAAGCTTCAGGTGTCTAGTCGGCACCATCATAGGCCCTGATTTATTTATTCACCACATTTGCATTTCTATTCATATCATAACTATAGCCAAACTGCACCTGCAGATCCTAAACTGTATCAGCAGTCATCTGAAATACATATTTTCATCTCTACATTTGTAGCAGTGCTATGAGGCATCTTAGATGCCACAAACTCACCATTTTTGTGTTTGAAACCCCATGATGCATCTGCCAGTTTGTTGTACTAGGGTAGATTGCTCCGTGCATGATGCTGGCAGCTCTGCCACTGGCATTTCAAATACCAACATGGTCACTGATGGGGATAAGATTTCAGTGGCACCCCCAAATGAAGACGGACTGGGAAGAAAGACCTGATGTCCTCCTGAAAAGGAGCCAATTAAAACACTAGAGATGGCAACAAAATTTGTCTGCTGTCGTGCTGGAAGATGTGACCCCTGGATTGGAAGGCCACCACAATGGGATTAAATATGCCATCAATTTTGAAGAGAACATAGGACTGGAAATCACTTTATTCTGTTACATACAAGGTTGTCATGAGTCTAAGCCAACGTGCAAACAAGTATGACACTTCCACCAATACTGTTAGGTTGCACACAGAAACCCCATCAGTCATCCTCTGTCCCATGCATACCAGACTCATTAATCTTGTAAATTAAGGTTGTTAAAGTCCTACCACAGCAAGGTGGACACTAGAGAAGAAACAGACACTGGATTCCCTGGGTAGAAGTGGTTCAGAGAAACAATAAGGGGGGTTCTGTTGAATGAAAAAAAATCCACTGCACCTTTGTAATGCTGCTGGGTGTTGCACTGCTAACTACAAGATTGAGAGTTCAAAACCACCAGCTAGCTTCTCCACTAGAAAAAGAGGAAAGTATTGGTGCCCATACAGGTTGAGAGTCTCAGAAATCATATGTAGGGTAGCTATGAGATGGAATCAGCTTGATGGCTGTGGGTTTATTGAAGAGAGAGAGAGCTCACATGTTTGGCAAGGGCAGACACAAAGTTCCAGAAGAAGCCAAAGAGGAAAAACCCAGGCTGTTCCAGAGCTGACAGCCAGAAAGTAGGAGGAGTACTGGTGGGGTAGTGGTGACGGCTCGCAGTTGCCATCAAAAGGTCAGTTGTTTGAACCTTTCCACAGGGGAAAGGTGTAGTGGGCAGGTCCAGACTCCGGGGAGCGGAAACGAGATGCCAAGCAGATCCCAAACCGCTTTCCACCAATAATACCAGGCTTGGCAGATGAACTGAGGATCTCTGGGGGCATCGTGGTTACATACTGGACAGTGATCTGCGTGCTCAGCAGTTCAAACCCACCACTGCTCAGACAAGACTTTCTCCTCTGGGAAAGAGTGACAGTTTTGGAAACTCACAGGGGCAGTTCTACCTTGGCTTATAGGGTCACGGTGAGTCAGTGCTAACCCGATGACAGTGAGTTTGGTTTGGTGGTGCTGCACGAACTGCCAAAGCCAGTCCACACAACGGCATCTTGCCTAGCCTCTTGGCAAAATGATGTCTCTGTCCACCCTTTTGCTAAAATCTGTCACTCCTGGTAACGTGATAAGAAGCCATCTGTGCAATCATTAAAGAGAGATGATCGTGCATGCTGATGACTGCAGAGAACGTTTTAGAGCATAATCATTAAGCCACAGTTTTAACTCCGAGGTGTCAGATTCCGGTGTATTTCAACGGGGACCCAAGAAGAGAATTAAAGCAGGCAGACTTTCACAGAGGAGGTTGGAAGGACAAAGAAGGCCCATCCTAGACATCACACATGGCTTGGCTGCTCCAGGCCAGAGAAGAATGGGCTTTCTGAGATGCCCATAATCCAGCCCCACAGGGAGATGGGAAGCCTAGAGAGACTTAGGCAAGCAGGGAGTGTCTCCTCATTCGTACAACCTTTCTTCCTACTTGTCCTTGCACTTCACCAGGTTCTGTGGTCCGTGGATGCTGCTGTTGCCAGTGTCCTCCAATTGGCTCCTGCACACATGACCTCTCGCACTGGCCTGTCATCCTCACACTCACTGTATGTTCCAGACCACTGGTGAGGCTAGTATAGTGATACCCATGAGGTTTTCGCTGGCTGAGTTTGGGGTGTGGCTAGCCAGCCATTTCTTCTTTAACCCAGTCTAGAAACTCCAAGGAAACCAGGTCCACTCTAGCTGACCTTGCTGATAACTGAAGTAGGGATGTCATCCATAGCTTCCAGCATCGTGTTCTATGCAAGCCGCCACAGCACAACACATTGACAGACGCACTCTGGCCAGAAACTTCTGCACTCTGGCCAGAAATTCCAGAGTCCAAGAGCGACTGCAAAGACGCTGCAAAGGCGAGTTGGTCTTTATCTAGTATCCTCTCCCTTTGAACATCTGTGAAGGCAACTCCTGAGCCAACTAACCCTGCCCTGGACAACCCTGCGCTCTCCTCAGAAGTTAGGAAATCTGGAACTGCTGCAGTGGTCCCCCTCTCTTATGGCCACAAAACCCTGGAACGGGCTGTGCATCACTTTTTGCCTTAACAAAGAGAAAACACATCACGGCCATGGCGTCATGGCACAGTGGGTCCTCTGTGGGGTGGTGGAGGACAAGGTCAGCAGTTTGACGGCGAGGAAGCATTGCAGACTCCATTGCTTCTGGTCCCATGAGTGCAGACAGCTTGTCAAAGTCAGAAAATGATCCCCCGAAGTTCCTGAGAAGCACCCACAGTCCCTAAAGCTTTTGTCACACTAGCAACAGGATGAAAACAGCCAAGTGCCCATCAGTGGAAAATAGGATGAACGAACTGTGATGGATACATCAAATGGAATATGGTGCGGCTCCCAGAAAGAACAAGGGCTCTGCAGCACGTTGCCGAATCCGGATGTGATCCTTAGGTTGTGTATCAACGTGACTGGGCCAGCATCCTCAGCGGTCTGCCAGTTAAGGCCTAGTCATCCCCAGTGGTGTGACCCAACACAATGGAACCACCTCCACTGTGGGGGCAAATGTGAGCAGCCAAGCAGTTGTACAAAAGTGAGGGTGGCATGCAGCACCCTTAATACAGGTACAACCTTGATGCCACTGGCAGGATATTTTCTTTAGGGTATGGCTAGTTCAGACACACACAGGCTATTTTGCTGAGGACTGTAATAGAGTTTTAAAGGTTAATCGAGCCTTAAACGTTTGTGAGTGGCTTTCAAAGATAGGATGAAAATCAAAGACACAGAAGAAATGAACCTGCAGGACAAAAGCCTGCATAAACCCCAGTCTCTTCTAATCTGAGACCGGGCACCAACTTGGTCCCCTTGGAACACCACTGATCATTCTGACACAAAAAGAGCTCCTGGATAGGAGGAGAGGAAAATGGAGAACACAATTCGAGTTCCTAACCAAGGCCGCCATACTGGTCCAATAGTGATAAAAAGGATCTTTGAGGGTATTGTCTGGAGATTAGCTTGGAAATGGAACTGAATCCAATTTTTGAAGGTCACCTTAATAGACTGTCTTATCAAATTAAAATAATCACCCATCACTAATGTGCTCCCTTAACCATCTACGACAGGTCACCAGACAGTCACCATTTACCCCAAAGCTTGAGAAGGCAGAGGAAGGGAAGCCACATCAAACAGAGAGGAAACGGCCACTGATGCCTCAAAATAAGACATTAATGTCTGCTGTGTCAACTTTCATCTGAAAGACACCAAAACCCAAAATGGATATATAATAAGAAATGAAATGAAGGTCCCGAGACATGCCTGGGAAATCTTAGGAGCACTGTCCTCCTCTGACCCACCCACACGGGACCCAAGTTTCAACATTCTACTGGGAATGATCAAAATCCCAGGGGAAAAGGAAGCTTCTCCCACACCGGCTTTAGTCAAAGGAGAGAAAAGGACTCATCTTGGATTAACTCCCAAAGCTGTTTTCCCCCACCCAAACCGGGCCAACATTTAGAAGCCTGTGAGGAAAAATTCCTGTACCTCTTTCTCCCAAAGACAGTTTGCGAAACCCGGAAGACAGGAGCAAGTCTCAGGGACTCACAACCCCAAGTCACTCTTTTGAAAGCAGGGCCAAGAATTCTCCCATGCTTCAAGCACAGTGCTACTGTCGCAGAATCCACTCAATTGTCCAAATCAACTGGATTACCAAAGTATCAGTGTTCAGACCAGTCCATGCAGTTTGGTGTTAGGCAGACAGAACTTTTGGGATGGGGTTTAGGAATATGGGGGAAGGGGAAACCACTCCAATTTGTCCCATCCTGTCACATGTACAGTTTGGGGGGGAAATGCTGAAGTGGAAGGTGATCAGTCTGCAATGGTTTCCGTTCAGATGGAATACACATAATTGCTACCAGAGTTCTGTTTGTTTTGACACATCTCTGTTTGTCTGACTACAGTTTTGAAAGAATTCACACAGAGGGTACCCACTGGCCACAACTGTGGGTGTAGGCTCAGAGGCTTTGGAAATGGATACCTTTGTGGGGGCAAACAATGACGCCTGATGAACAAATACCCAGCGCTGTGCACATCCTGAGAATTTGAACCCACGGGGTTAGTTCACACGAGCACACTCACAACGACAAGGGTGTCTAAGGCAGGAACTTGCTGAGTCATTTTAATATACTGTCCTCCTTGTCTATGAGAGAAGAGGACCAAGGTTCATGAAAACGATTCCCATCTACTCATACACTGTCTTTTCATTGTCAAGACTTCTCCAGAAAATTCATGGATAGCCACTCAGAAAACATTTTGGAGCCAGTGGAAATTAATGCTGAGTCAGCTAAAGAACGAGTCCTCCTGGCCCATCTCTCCTCACACTACAAGCTCTCCCTCCCACCTTGAGTATGCTTTCAGCCTGCCACGCAGTCAAAATGGAACCAGTATTCCCGGTCATTTGGTTAAAATGGTCAAAGAACTCCATGGCACAATAGGGGGAGCGATCACATAGCCTTCTTGGCAACATTTCCACCCCCACCTAATGCACAGACCACTGTGTGAAAATTGCCTTATATTCAAAGTAGTCTTCTCACGGGCAGTCTATGCCTATTGCACCATCAAGGTCGGAGAGCCAGCCTACCCACATGAGCTGCTCTTCTTTATCCACTCACCTGGGGGACTCCCGTGTCCGGCGGCAGCTGTGGCGATTGCAAAGGCAGAAGCAGGTGACACAGAGCAGTGGGCATTGTCAGCAGTTTGTCCTGGTTATATAAAAAAAAATTAATTAACATGAAATGGTGAGATCAACGGAAAATACTCTCTAAAGCGACTCTGTCATGCTCATTTTCATTCTTTACATTGGATGAAATGAACTCCCTGCCATTGAGTCGATGCTTCCGAGCCGTGACCCTGCAGGATGGGGTAGAACTGCCCCTGTGGGTTTCTGAGATCGTAACTGCTTATGGGAATTAGGAAGCCCTGTCTTTCTCCCTTGAGGAGGCTGGTGGCTTCGAACTGCTGACCCTGAGGTTAGCAGCCCAATGCATCACCCACTACCCCACCATCTCTTGAGTCAAATACCCTGCTTTGTCCCTGCTAAGAGGCAAATAGCAAGATTCTCCAGTGACAATTTCTCTCTATTTCCAAGAACAAGGAAAACATGTTCATCACATCTTTCATAGCAGCCTTAATCACAAAAGCCAAATGGTGGAAAATAGCTCAACTGCCCCTCAGCTGATAAATGGATACATCCAAAGTGCTATATGCATACAGTGTAACTGTACTCACGGATAAAGAAAGGAACTGACAGCACCCTACATGGACCTAGAAAACATTGTCCTAAGTGTGTGTTGTGGGGGAGGGGTGCGGGGTAGACTAAGGGACCAGATACAAAAAAGCCACCAATCATGCGATCACATTGGTCCAGGCTAAACAAATCCACAGAGAGGAAGAGCTGATTCGAGGTTGTGAGCCTGTTAGGGAAGGTTGGTGAGGCTGGGAAGTGACTGTGAACGGTGAGTTTGAGGGCTGAGGACGGTGTGCAGAGTAATTAAAATATTCTAGAATTGCATAGTAGCCCTGATTAACATGCTGGAAACACTTAAAAGGTAGAGCTTTATGGTATGTGAATGACATCGCAGTGAGAAAATATTTTCTTCTTTTAAAAAAGAGATTTTTATATCAGCTACTATTAGAATTTTTGTCTAGACACACTTCAAAAGCTGTCGATGTGGCCCTAAAATCTAAAATATAAATTTTCCACCAAGCCACCTGCACCACCCCGGCCACGCCCCGGACTGTGTTCTCTACCCAGCATTTGGGACAGACGTAGATGCCAACCTCACTGTTTATCCCCATTCAGGCTTTTATGGAAAACCCGTGGACTGTGAGTCTAGCCTAAAGGGTTTTTATTAGCTTACCCTGAAGCTCCACAGTCAGGCTTAAGATAAACATATAAGGGAGGAAGCCAAGAGCTGCTCAGCGAGCCAGGTGTGACATCACACAACAGCTCACGCTGTCCTTATGAAGAAGCAGCCTTAAAATACGTCTGGAACAAGGGTGTGAGTAGGCAGGTGAACAGACAGCCTTTCTGTAGACGGTGAGATAATGTGTAACACCGTCCCTGCTTGAGCCCTCAGTTTCATCAAAGGGCTTAGCTAATAATTCTTATTTATATAATTCCTATTTACATAAGGATTTCCAAACATGCAATCCTTATACAAAATTGTAGATTTGTATATGAATATCACTATGTGACAAGTGTTTTATGAGAGTATAAAGTAGAGACCAAATTATAGTAACAGGCTGAATAGCAAGTGCCCCATTCTTGCCTTAGTAGGGTTTTGCTTTGAGCCTTGAGCTCAAAGTTTTCCAGACTACAGTGAACTCTGGGAGGTTTATCCTCCATGACAACAGTCAAGGGCATTGCGAGGTCTGGATGGATAGGCTCTTAGACAAGTGGAGATCTGACTATGATAAACCAGGAACAGTGTTCCTCTGCTTATCAGAATAATCTACATGGTCCATGACAGACCCAAAGCCTGAAATCAACCCAGGCATCTTTTGTTAAATTGCTTTTCTTGAAAGCACGCAAATAAAGATTTCTTTTTACAGTTCTCATATTTTACTTGGGTTACTTGGGGTGAATCTGATTTCATTATTGTGTGATTTTCCCTTTTGACTTGAAATAATTAGCTCGAGGAGAAAAAAAGATTAAACACCTCAAAGGTAATTGTTATTTCATTTGGATATATTTATTTGCTTCATGGAGAAAATGAGTTGACAATCTACAGATTTCTACCTTTCGCTCTGGTGATTTTCTCTCCCATTGGAGAGAGTTGATGAGATTTTTCTGAGCCTCTTTCTGAGTTCTCACCTCCAGGCTGGCGATAGCGGAGGTGTCTAGGCGTTGAGGGGGATCTGCAGGGCGAAAGTTCTGTGGCATCTGCAGCTGGGGCGCTTTCCACTCCTGCCCGGTCCACTGGTGCAGACTCTAGGACTGCTGCTTTAAAACATGATGAATTTTAAAGCCAGAGTTTCTTGACAGCAGGGAAAACAGAAAGTTTGGTTATAGGGAACAGGCGATTCATATTTGTCTGCCTTTTTAAAGGGCTCTAATATGAAACCCAGGCATTCTTCTTGACAGAAGGCCCGTGACACAAACTCTAAATATGGACCCTTTTCATCCTGCTTGCTGACCCTGCTTCTCCTGATGACCCTGCCTATCCTTGCCTGGTTTCTCTGCCCAACACAGCAATAAAGGTTGAAGAGAACATGGAGTATGTGCTGCATTCCCTGCCTTGCAGAAGGAGTTGGGGCTGGACTTTCCAGATTATCAATCAGATTGGAATGGAAAATTGAGACTTCGTTAGTCCTTTGCTTGGCTTGCTAAACAATGGCTGGATCTCAATGCATGTTGGTCCATCAAGAAGCTGCATGACCCTAGGGCTATCCTGTTCAAATGTGGCTGTAAACATTTCAACTTCAATGCACCAAAGTTAAAGCAATCATTTAGATCTTCAGGGACACAGTTTAAGTGCTCAGAGGCAAGCTATGGCTCACGGCCTTGGGACTGGACAGCACATATATGCAGCACGTCCACGCTCCCAGAGCTGCTCTTAGGTAGGCCTGATCTAGAGTAACAGGTCACCAGGATGAGAGGCAGAAGTGCTCACAGCGAATGGAGAGGACGTGAAACCGTGTTGGTCTGTTTGCTGCAACCAACCTCCCCCCACATAAAAGACACATCATTATTTGGGTCACATTTTAGCTATGACCGATGACATTTCCATACCCCTTCTGCTGACTTAACCGACTGCCATTGACTCGATTCTGACTCTTTGAGACTCTGTCCTGCAGAATAGCCGTGCTCCTGAATGCTTCTAACACTGCAAAACTTATTACGCAGCCACGGTTGTCAAAACAGCCAGGTCCACAAATGCACAAATGTGCTTGACACTATAAATGGAGGCATGGATTGGGGTGACAGTTGTACGGGCCCCCAGTAAAATGATTTAAAAAAACAGACAAAGAAACAAAGAAAACAGCGTGGTGTTGGTACAACAGGTGCATAGATCAATAGAACAACATTGAGACCCTACAGATAAATCTGTCCTCCTACAGACAGATGATCTTTGACAAAAGGGCAGAAAACATTTCATGGGGAAGAGATGGTCTCTTTAACAAACGGCACTGGTAAAACTGGATAGTGGTTTGAAGAAGAATGAACAGGATCCATAATTCACACCCACTACAAACACAAATGCAAGATAGATCAAAGACCTAAATGCAAAACCGTGAAAGACAAAGATCATTGATGAAAAAATGGGCACAGACCTAGGCATACCAAAATAGCCTAAGTGCACTACAAAGCACAATGGAAAACACACAAACAATAAAAACAAAACAGATTAAAGATTATGACCTCCTAAAACTTAGATACTTAAGTACATGGAAATATTTCACTAAGAGTGAAAAGAGAGCCCACAGCCTGGGAAAAACATTTTTGACAACAGCAAACCAGACAAGGGAATAACCGGTACAATCTACAGAAAACTTCAGCCTCCAAACAACAAAGAAGACAACCCATTTTTTAAAAAAGTGGGCAGGGGCAGTTCATCAAAGAAGACATTCAAGAAGACATTCAAGCAAACACATAAAGAGATGCTTGAGCTCAGAAGCCACTTGAGAGATGTACATCTAAACAACTCACACCAGCATGGTTAGCAAAGGTGAAAACAAAACAGAAAATAACAAATGCTGGCAGGGCTGCGTCGAGACTGGAACCCTCATCCACTGCTGGTGGGACCGAAACACAGTGCAGTCAAGGTGCAAAACAGTGTGGGCCTTCCTCAGGAAGTTAGGGAAAGAACTACCAGAGGACTCAGCATTTTCTCTACTTGCTCTATCTCCTGGAGCTGTGACATGAACCGATGCATGCGCACGTGTGGTCGTGGCAGCACTATCCGTGTTAGCCAACAGACAGAAAGAACCTAGATGCTCACTGGTGGAAGAATAGATTCAAAAGAACCATGGTCCACGCACACAATGGCATATCAAGCAATGTTCAAGAAGAAGGGTGACACTTTGAAAGCTCCTCACCTGGATGAACCTTGAGGGCACGATGCCCAGTGAAATTAGCTAACCTGTAAGAGACTATGATTATAAATGCTACTCTTGGCTGGTTTGTCACCAAGGGTGGGAGGAGAAGGGAGGAAGGGAGCTATCATTGGCTAGCGGGTAGGTGAGTGTTAGCGTCTCTGAAGGGGACAGCAATAACCAAAACAAAGCCATAAAACAATTAACGGTAAGATAAAGCAGAGTTTCTGAGATGCTAAGTCTTGACAGGCACACACAACAGCATCCTCCTGTGGGAGTGGCTGGTGGGTTTTGTTAGACTTTGCCTTCTGTTAAAGGGCCCCAAACTTCACCCCGCTATGACAGCTTAGGTGGTGAGCATGGTTAAACAAAGGATTACTAACTGGAAGGCTGTCAGTTTGAACCTGCCCACAGGTTTCTGGGACAAAAGCCTGGTGATCTGCTTCGGGAAGGTCACAGCCCTGAAAACCCGAGGAAGCCCCTCTACTCCACCACACGCACGAGAGGCCGGAACAAGTCGGAATCGACTCTTCAGCTGCGAACACCAGCCCACTGGCTGGAGAGCCAGGCACTGCCACAACTTTACGTATACATGTGGTTTCCACGAAAGTACTAAAAGAATGTCAGAAATGCCCAGTTAGTCCATGAATTCTTCCCCGGACTCTTATGCAACTCCCACTGATCACAAACTTGGTGTCCTTTTGGCTAATTTTACATTTCCCTCTGTCAGCAGCACTCCTGACCACTCTGTTGACCAACCCATTTAAATGTCACTCTACATACTTTGCACACCCCTACTGACTCCACATCGAGCCATTTTTACACTTGTGCGTGATTTGTTCCTTAGAAATGTGACCACTATTCTGCTGTTTAGAAACACAAAGAGGCTGGGGAAGGAAAATGGTTAGACTCTTCCCTTGAATGACATAATTACAGGAAAGCTGGCAGCGGAGGCATGAGGCAGACAAAATATCAGTGCTTAGCTGTTAGTTTTATTATTTTCTAAATAACTCCCTCAAAATTCGGTAATGGCAGGCATCTGCTCTGGAGAGGGAAAGCAGAATATCAAACACAGTTCTTTTTTTGGCTTGATTCAACCATTCATGTATCTGAGGCAAATGAGGAAATCATGAGTCAGCAACTACATTGAGCCCCCAAACTTTTGAGGGAGAGAGTTGGTCAGGCCAGAATATCCTCAGAAAGAATAAACTAAAAACAACAACAACAAAAATCCTCACTCCATCAGGCGAGTTGTTCTGCCTATCTCCACCCTATAGAGCAGAGTAGAACTGCCACGTGGAATCCCCGAGACAGTAACTCATATGGTGGGGAAGAAATGTGGTCTGAGCTCCCAAAATGGATCCATTCGAGAAAGGAGAACTACTGGTTGGACAGTCGGGATGAAAGACTGGGCTGATGGTTCCTGGGGGGGACGCGGGGGAGAGGGGAGAGGAAAGGGGGCCTGGACAGACTCAGGGATGGGGGAACAACGGGTGGTCCACAGTTGGTGACGGGGAGGGTGTGGGAGGCCTGGTGGGCCGAAGTAAGGGTAATATAATAGAGAGGAAGTACTGAAACCCAAATGAAGGCCGACATGGGACAGGAGGAAGGCAGAAGGAAATAGAGGAAGGAACTAGAAGGCAAAGGGCACTTCACTTGCAGAGGTCCAAACACAGACATGTACATATGTAAATATAAGCATATATTATAAGGAGGGAATAAATCCAGATACATATATTTATATGTTTAGTACTAAGGGAGATGCTGGACTCCTACCCAGGTGCTCTCCCTCAAGACAAGAACACTTTGTTCTACTAATCTGGCACTTCATAATGCTCACTGGCCCAATGTGATCACTGAAGTCAAATAGGCTCATAAGCAAATGTGGTGAAGAAAACCCATGGTGCTCAGCTCCCAAAGGATATCGAGTCTGGGGTCTCAAAGCCTGAAGGTAAACAAACGCCCATCTAGCTGAGAGGTATCCAAGCCCACAGGGAAGAAGTGGCCATGAGGTGTCAAAAGGACCAGGCCTCAGGCATCAAGCAGGAAAAATTGCATCACTGTGAGCAATCTCTCATGAGACAATCACTGAGGACATGTGGGGTTTGAGCAAGAGTGGTAAAGATGGCTGATGGTACCCAGCTATCAAAAGTTATGACATCCGAGGACTTAAAAGTTTGAGGGTGAACAAATGATTATATGGCTCAGGAACAACAAAGCCCACCTTAGACGATGCACACCAACCTGTGTGACCATGAGATGTGGAAATGCCAGCGATCAGGCATCAAAGAACAAAAATCATGCTATTGTGTGCCCACCCTCCCGACAAGATCGTTGAAGACAGAAGGGAGCAGATGCAGACAGAGAGGGGAAATCTAAAGGCACCCAGAGACCAAATAATAAAGCACCTGGGATCGCGAAGGCTTGAGGGTGAATGGATGGCCACCTAGCCCAGAAGCAGCAAAGCCCACATGGAAGAAAACACTAGCATGCGTGAACAGGGGGTGGGGGTGGGAGGAAGCGGGGTGGGGGGGTTGAAGGGAGCAGATATCAAACATCAAAGAACAAGAACCATGTCACTACGAATGGGGGGAGAGTGGAGTGGGGACCCAAGGCCCACCTGTGGGTAATTGGACAATCTCTCACAGGGGAGTTGTGGGGAGGAGACAGGCTAGTGAGGCGCAGTGAGGTGGCAATGAAGCATACAACTTTCCTCTAGTTCCTGAAGGCTTCCTCCCCCCAACTGTCATGGTCCCAGTTCTACAAAACTGTGGGGATGAGAAATGGAAATGTGGGGAACCCAGGACAGATGAACCCTTTGGGGTCAGTGGTAGGAGTGAAGCTACTGGATGGGTTGAGGAAAGGTGGGGTGGAGAGGGGGAGCCAACTTCAGGAATCTACATATAGCCTCCTACCAGGGGGACAGACACTGGGGGAGAGGGCAAGGGGAGACGTTGAGCAGTGTAAGTTATGACAAAACAATGATTTATGGAGTATTGAGAGTTGGTGGGGGAGTGGGGAGCAAGGAGGGAGGGGACGGGAATGGGAGGCTGAGGTCAGAGCCTCGGATGGAAAGGGGGAGGTTCAGAGAGCAATGACAGTTGCAGGCATGTGAGGAAGCATGGCACAATATATGTACTTATGTATTATGAGAAACGATGTATGAGCCCCCAATAAAATGATTAAAAAAAAATAAAGGTGGAGGCTCTTTATCCTACATGAAGAAACAAACAAAAAAATGTGCTGAAAAACTTGGCTTATACACGACTATATACGGTACATAGAGTGAGTGGGGGAAAAAAACAAGCTTCAGTGGTGCGGGAGAAAAAACATTTCTTTCTGGCATGTTCCCTTCTGATCAAGTCCCAAGTAAACAGCTTTGCCTGTAGGATAAATGGGCAGATGGTGGCGCCAAATAAATGCTCAACATGGGAAGCGCATTCAGCCCACGGGCAGGCAGCTGCCGACCTAAGAACATCGTGGCAGCCCTATGGGAAGGCCAACAACGTCTGCACGCACTTGCAGGGCCCCAGTCTAAAGGGCATTTCTGCTGCTGCCTCGTCAGGTCGCTGGGTGAAATCTGGGTGCAGCTGAGTGGGACCCATACCTGCTAGGGCTTTTCTCAAAGGCGGGCAGCATGGTATGAGGAGGAATGCCCATTCATGAATTCTGGTGAGAGACATATACAGTTTGGGGGACTGAAGTTGAGGGGAAATTACATTCCAGTCTCTCTTTCATACAGGAGACCCAAATTCAATTCTAGGTCAAGGCACCTGTGGCTGCAAAATCTGCCAGGGGAGGCTCGGGCATTGCTGGGATGCTGACAGGCGTTCAGCACGGCTGCCACAGCAGGATGGACAGGGAAGACAGATCTGGAGGCCCGCTTCCAAAGATCATTCTGTGGAAACCTCAGAGGTCACACAGGTCTGATCTGCAAGTGGTCAGAACCAGCAGCATCTTGTGCCTTTGTACCTGCGCACGAGTCAGAGGCTCACACAACAATAGCTAACGAGGAAGACATCGCTCCCTACAAAAGGCCAGGCCGCATTCGTTTGAAGAGCGATTGCCTACTTAAGTCCCCTTGCTATAAAATTCTTGAAAGGCTGGCATTACCACCGCAGGCACAATAAAGTCAGACAAAGTTCACCGGCGTTATTCAAATAGTGTACTTCGGACCTAAAACTGCCACCCTCAAGAGTGTGAGAGAGACTTTGGGCCTCAGAAAGGGACTAATGTGTGAAGCTGATGTTCTGAGAGAAGACTGTGTGCAGTTTCATCCTGACAAGAGAAGCAGGTATCTGCTCCCCTAAGTTGTATGTTCTCTGGAGGATTTCAGTGAGACACATAAATTAAGCTCAAGTATATCTTGTTTCTCTATTAGGAGAGAGAAGCTAAGATTTCTGTCACATTTCCATCCCCAGGTTCACTCCATCTGCTAGGCCAGGTCATAAAGAACCAATGCTATCACATGACGAGGCTCGCCAGCTGTCTCCATTCACAGCGGTTCCACCCTGTCCAACATCTGCAATGCCAGGTCTTCAAGGCCATTGCCAGTGTCCTTCCCTGGGCACTTGATTCAAGCTTTATTTTCCTCAGTCTCCTTCAGTCTTACTGATTTCCACTTATTTCTCCAGGAAAAATCATATTGATCCTACCGCAGACCAGGGATATCAAAAAAAGACAAAGACACTCAGTGAGATGGATTGAGGCAATGGCTGTAACGATGGGCTCAAACCAGGCTCTGTGAGGATGGTCGGACTGGGCAGTGTTTCCTTACGTTGTTCACAGGGCTGTGAGGAGTTGGACCCAACTCCCTGGCAACCACCACCACCACCACTGTGACCACACTGCCAGTGCAGATGGGAGTTCCAGCGGGTTTAGTGACGCCGCAATGAACATCCCATCACAGTGACTTCCAATAGCACAGTACTTGTAGGAAATGAATGTGAGGGGCAGGTTTGCATTGTTTGGGGAAAGTGCAACAACCCAACACAACACACATTAGATGGATATATGGTATATACTCTGGACTTGGACTTCAAGGATCCAGAATTAGGGACTTGATGAACCCTGTGGAAATATTCTTGGTGCCATCCATGGAAGAATTAGAACAGGACATTAGCCTCCTGGGTGGGGACCTCTAGAACCAGCAGCTGAAATTGACTTGGCAGTCACCAACAGGAAGAACAGAACAAAGTTCGTGGAAAAAAACAGAATTAAAAGAGAATGATGTCATGTTCCCATGAACTTTCTGAATCCTCCTTGGCTTAGACAGCAGCAATGACAGCAACAACAACAACAACAACAAATTCTACCATACAGATCTTTGGGGCAAACATTCTGGTTTGGCTCATTCAGACACAATCTCCCCTACTCTTCACCTTCCAGAACACCCTTCCTGCAGTGTTTGTATCGCAGTCCCTCTGCCCTTAGAATGGCTCTGTATCCACCTTAGCCACATAACTAGGTCCTAAGGGCAAGGATCCCATCTTCTTTCCCTGTGTGGCCCCTGTTTCCCTGAACACAGTGCCTGCACAGGCAAGAGGCCCATTCAACAACTCTTCAACAGGACTGCCTGTGCTCCCCTTCAGGACCGGGGACAAGCAAACCAAAGCCATCAAGGAACAGGCATTTGACCTGAAACGCTTACTCCCCTACCTCAAAATAACATCAGGATCCTGACTTTCTCCACATTGCTCTTTTTTCCAATCACCATCGTCCTGTAAGGGGAGGAAAGAATCTCTCCTATCTCAGCAAAGGCTTTTAGGACTTAGGCTGCCCTAGCCCGGAGGGCGGGCTTGAGATAAGCTTCTTCCCTAAATCGATTCCTTCAGGGAGGCTTGAACCCCATATGCCCCTGTCAGCTAGGGCCAGGCCTCATTATTCCATAGAAAAATCCATCACGATTCAGCAGCCGCTTGTTGTTCTAATGAGTTTTTAATTATGTTCTCCCCTCCACGCTTCCTCCTCTTTCATTGCTAACTTGTCAATTTAAGCACTTTCCTGTTGAACAGGGTGCTACTTTTCAGGATGACAACCACCCCCAGTTAAATTTCCATTAAGGACTCCACTGGGCAAGCCTGTTCAAGGCATGTGAACTAGCAAGCACATGGGGATCGCAGGCAAGGAACTGTTTCCATCTGGACAAGCCTCCTTGAAAGGCGGGCACACTGTGTGCCTCACTGTGATGATGTCACCAATCACGGTGAATGGTTTTAAGGGTGCTTGCTCATTTGGCCATGAAGCCCCTTTCCTTACATCATCTAGCACTGGACGTCAAAAGCAACACCTTGTCCTATCACCCTGACCTCAACTAACTGAGGAAGGTGAGCAGGCGCCAGAGGACCTTAGATTAACTGACCCAGCGTTTCATTTGAACATTTGCTACCTGCCAGACACTGGTCTAGGCACTGAGGGTTCACAGACGTACCACCCGGGCAGGGGGGCTGAGAAAGACGGACCAGGCAGATGGAAGAACAACGCAAAAGACCCTGAGGTTGTGGGAAAGCAAAAAGGGGAACCAACTTGACAAGTTTAGCAGATGAGAGAGAATCTGCTAATAAGACAAGAGCTGAGTACCAAGGAGCCTTGGACATCCTGAGAGAGAGGATCTCATTTAAGTGGCATGGGAAGTCATGAAGTCTGAAAGAAAATAAGCAGGAAATGATCTGATCTGATTCACATCTTACAAAACAATCCTGGCTGCAGCATAGAGAACAAACACACACACACACACACACACACACACACACACCACAAATTGATTTTTCTCCTTATGTCACTGTTGGATTATGGAGTGTTGCCTTGGTAACTAGAGTGAAGAACCCATCGGAATGATTCCAGGCAAGGTCATCCTCAGCAGTGGGAAGGCAGCAAGCAGTACTTACTCTTCAAGTGGACACTGGAGGAGGCGGGGCTCCTGAGTCATGAGCTCAGGGAAAAAGTGTGCCCATGGCCTGCAAAGTAGCTTTGGCCAACCAGCCTTGACCAAGTTCCAAGAAGAACCGACTAGTCATATTGTCTAAATATACAAGCATTAGTACAGAACTGAGTGCAATGCACTTTTTTTAACCGTAGGAAGCAACAGGACTGCTAACCTTGCTAAATGGTCCACAAGAGCTAGCAGGAGCTACAGGGATGTTCTAACTAGGCGCACTCATTCTACTTTCTCTACAGGAGTAGGAAAGGCACAGAGAAAGGGAACTAGGGTTCCAGAAGGAATGGGGTGCTGGGGAGAACAGGTGGCCAGTAGATGGGGGGTGGGGTGGGGTGGTCGGTGGATAATACCTCTTTGAATACTTCGCTTTAGCTTGTTACACAGCGCCATGCGGGGGTTATCTACATTCTCTTCTACAGATCTCGGGCTTTGCTCTGGAGAAGAGAGGCTTCGGCTAAGATCCAATGGTACTTTACCAGTGTGTGGCGGTGGGGACGCAGCAGGGCTCTGGGTGGTCGTGGGACTGCTGGATGCCGAGGAAGTGGTCAGGTCCAGTGCTCCTACCCTGGAGTTCAGGGGAGAAGTCAAGGACAGCTTTCTGACTCTCACGGGGGAGGAGGTTCTAGACACAGCCCGTGGTGGTGGGGAAGAGAATTTGCGGCACAGACGCGGGGATTTTCCATCTGCCAAGTGTTCACTTCTGTTGTTCAGGGTGGTAGCAAAAAATAATTCCAGTGACCTAAAAGTGAGAGCAAAGCCCAGGAACAGATCATCGCCGAGTGGAAATGATTTGCAAAGTGTCTTTCAAGAGCGCATTCCCTAAGCTTGCTGCTATGAGCCCATTCCGACCCATAGCACCCTGTGCACCACGGGCAACTGTCTCTGCATAAAGCACAAATTACCCTTGAGCTTTGGGTGTTGGGTTTGCCTCCGTGTGACTGTGCTCATGAGAACACTCATCGGTCGTGGTGTAATTCTCACCACCAAGGAGACCCGGTTCGATCCCTGGCCCATGCACCTCAGGCACAGCCACCACGTGTTTGCCAGTGGTCGCCTGCATGTCGCTGGGATGTTGAACCTGGAGGCTCTTTCAGACTGAGTTGGCCAAGTGAGGGAGGTCTCCTTTTTCAACTTTTGCACATCAGCCAATGGAAATCCTGTAGACCAAGATGGTGCCATTTCTGACTCCTTGGGGGGTGTTGGGCTAGGCAGCATTTGGTTCCTCTTTGCAGGAGAAGCCCCTGGGCTGAGAGGTGAACCTGATACCAGCCAATGACGACAAATGCTACATACAAATATATACCATGTTCTGTGTAAAGCATACATGGCACGTCTTAAGCATCGCCTGATGCCCTGCTACTAAACCGTGGTCTGAAGACCAACCAGGAACTGGTGAGAAATGTGGAACCCAGGGCCCAAACTGCAGGGTTAAACACGCCTAACAAGATCCCACTGACTAATCCTTATTTAATGGATCTTAAACGTTAATCTCTCAGTAACTCAGTGCGCTGTCGAGTCAATTCTATGAGTCATAGCAATCCTGGAGGGCAGAGTAGAATAGCCCCTGTGGGTTTCTGAGGCCTTCACTGTAGCAGCCCAACTTGTAACTAGTACGCCACAAAGACTCTTTTATCAATAGTTCTTTTTAAACCATTACCTTTCAGGAAAAACCTAAAGCAATCAAACTAATCTCCAAATAATCATAGAGCAAACGAAGGGCATTATGAGACAACGCTCTGTCTGCTACTGTGGGCAGGGCAACTAAGCGCAGGCGCCAGGGCATCTTGCTCTAGTGCCAGGCAACTCCCAGACCTACCTCACGGGGATGGAGGTGAAAGGCCTCTTGTATATGTCGGAAAGCTTCGCCAGCACCACGGCTGCAGACGTGAAAATCCGATAGGTGTGCAGGAAGGTGTTGAGGAAATCAATACTGAGAAACCGCAGGTCTGTCAGCCGCTCCAAAAGGCGCTCCACGCTGGCATAACGGATCTGGGGTACCTTGCAGGAGTTGAGCGTCTTACTGAAGCAAATGTCAGTGTCGTCTTTATGTAAACGGGCATCAGACCTACACACAAAGCAGGGACACAGAAGCAAGCAGGATGACGCTTCCTCTGAAGTCATGGAGTAGTTCAGGGTCTGCACACAAACTCTTGTGGCCACTCACTGCAGTTTATGCAGTTACGAGTTTAAGCACTCACAGTTTTATTGTACAGAGAGAGATGTATATTAAAAAATATGCCACTGTCATACAGCCCCCAATTAAACAGACGACCATTGACATAAGTTTGACTCGTCGCAACCCTAGAGGGGAGGGGTCCTCGAACTATAACCCAACAGCGAATCTGTTCACAGTTTTTAAAATTTTAACTACAGTCTGGCCCGCCAATGGTCTGAGAGACAGTGAACTGGCCCCGTTTTAAAAGTTTGCGGACCCCAGCTCCTAGTTTCTGAGATTGCATATCCTTATGACAGGAGACTCCGCTTTTCCCCAAGGAGAGACTAGTGGGTTTGAACCACTGACCTTGGGATTAGCAGCCTAATACCTACCCCACACTGCCACCAGGGCCACTGTTGGATAGCAGGTCCAAATTAATGGTGCACAGGGGCCCAAGTGGCATAGTGGTCACAGATCAGGCTGCTAACTGCAAGGTGAGCATGTTTGAAACCACCAGTCACTCCACAAGACAAAGATGAGGGCTTCGACTCCTGTAAAAAATTAGGGTCTTGGAAACCCCTAGGGGCAGTGATACCCTGTCCTGCAGGCTTCCTATGGGACAGCATCAACTGGATGAGGTGTGTGTGTGTGTGTGTGTACGTGTGTGTGTAATCATGATTTATTTCACCCCATGGATTTTTATATTTTGTTTCTAATCTTGTTTAATGTTTAATATTCTTGGACAAGTGACATCATAAGCCCTATGGCAAATTTAGGAAGGGAAAGGCGCATTGTTATGCCCTTCGGGCAAAGCCAAACAGTAAACCAGAAGGGAGCTTGGAAAACAGTCAGTGAGATGCAGGGATGAACCCTTCCTGAGAGCCTGCTCGGACAGGCCTCGAGTGCTGGTCACTGCCATCTCCGCTTCAGAGTTCTTTAAGCCCTCCTGTTTGAGAGCTTCCCAGCCCTTCAGCCCCAGACAGATCCACCAGAAGTCTATGGTACCCTCTCAAGGTGGATCATCTCCCCACCACCTGGAGGAAGCCCATAGGCTGAGGAGTTCTTGTCTGCATGCCCAGCCCTTGTTACCTGGGACAAAAAAGGAGGGTGGAGAAGAGAACCTTGTAAGAGAAAAGGCTGATCAGCTGAGGCAGAAGCCACATGAAGTGCAAGAGAATTGTTCAACCCTCGCCAGGACCTCCCGTAGCCTGCTCTTTCCCCTCCGAGGTCCTGAGCAGCTCCAGGATCCACAGGAAGTCCCGGAGTTCACTGCTTGCTGAAAGGATGCTTTTCTCCGGGTCTTGCTAACAGCCAGTGACAACTTGTATGTGCCCCTAATGAGCCCTTCCAGCACTTGGTGGGAGATTGACAATTATAGATCCATTTCCTTTTGGATAAAAAGGAATCAATAGCTTTCTTGGTTTGCACTTCAAACCTTTTCTACCCCAGAGTATGCTCGGTGCGGGTGGAAGTCCTTCATTTGCAGGCCTGAAAGAGCATTTTAAAGCAACAGCTTGCTCCTGTCAGCAAACTGTGAAGGGGAACTGTTATTTTCAGTCTTATCACAGGTCTGGAAAAAACTCAAGTGCACCTTTGGAGGTTCTTGAAAACAGCATGGCTCCTGTCACTCACTCTTGAGCCCTCGGGCAACTTGTGGTATCTGGTTCTCCATTTCATCATTTGGAAAATTCATAAGCTTGTCTCAGAAACTTCAGGGACCTATCCATCCATCTGTGTCAAAGCCCCCCCACCACTTCCCCACTGGAAACCTCCATTTTCTGACAAAGTTCATGTCAATACAACGCAAAGTGCAAAACACACTCAGAAGCCAGCTAAAGGGCTATTTTTACCTAATAAGTGGTTAGCAATCTGATTGACTTTGAGTGTTGCAACTTTTGACTGCAATTAGCTTAAGCAAAACACAAGGGGGCGGGGAGCATGCAGACACACACGTTGTAGCCCACAGGAAAATAAAAGATAGCTCATTACTCCGCCATTCTTCAAAATTATGATGACATTTTCATTTTAAATGAAGAAATTAAATATTATGAAATGATTTCATTTTCTGTTACTCCACAGAACAGGATCTCCTTTAATTTCCCAAGGGGCTCTCCGGACAAATAGAATGCATTTCTTAAGCCTCCTACGATACTAGCAACTCCCTTTTGAGAAACGTTTAAAAAGCAGTCCTAAGACATCAACTCCCAGTGATCTGCGGCAATTAGTAAGTTTGAAAAGGAAGAGAGTGCATGCAAAGTGATTCCATGTCAGTAGCAAGGCATTATTAAGCTCGGATTGTTCTTCTGGCATCTCTGAAATGTAGTATTTTGTGGGGACTCGGGGGTCTGGGTCAGTGAGATACACAGGGAAGAAAGAACATAGCATTTAGGGGAGTATGGGGGCTGTCAAGAGGGTCGTGGAAAGAAATGAAGATACAGAATCACGTTCTTTCCCCAGAATGAGAAGAACTGGGTCCACTGCGGCAGGAAAGGGGAAAAGCAGGGGTACTTCATACCACCTCGCCACCTGGGGAGACATCCAGCACAGACTAGCATCCCAGCATGCTGGCCTCGAACAGAATCTCCTTCAGTCTGAGAACAGGGTGCTGACCTCACACACGAGTGGCCCCCACTCCCTGGGACATCTCTTGGGTGGGCCCACAGGTAGGAAAGCCCAGGTGGCTCTGTCTGTTTGTGAGGCAGCTGTGCAAACCAGAGGAAGCACAGGCTCACGGAAGACTGCCATCACAGGGCAAGGCACAGAGACTGAACCCATGGACCAGCGTCACTGCCAGACACATGACTAAGTTTTTATTATTGTTCATTTTTACCAAATGGACAAAATGTATGTTCAGCAGGTGTGCCATGGTCTCCTGGTTCAGTGAGAGATGACTGGATACACTGGCCAGCGTAGATCCTTCTAATTCGCTATCGATGTAACTTTGTGAAGTATTAAAATATGAATCCCACAGTAGAAAAGTAAGAAGAAGACGCTGACTTGGTGAGGCAAGTTGAAAAATCAAGTCATAATTTGAAACTTGTGATAGCTTGACTTCAAATTCCTTATCTAAAACTTGAGTCTCACACTTTTTAAAATGAAACTGGTTAATTTAAAAAAAACAACTCTACTGAATAACCTAGAAAATGGAATGGGAAAGTATTCTTTGCCTTAGGGTTTTAAAGCAGTCCTTCCCCAAAATGTTTGTCAGTTGGACCAAATCTGTTTGCCATCAAGTTGAGTCTGACTGATGTCAACCCTGTACAATTGGGCATCCCTGTTGCACACAGTTTCCAAGGATATAACTCCTAGGGCAGTCGGCGGCTATAGATCGCCTGATGGACCTTTGGGTTAGCAGGTCAGTACTTGACCACTGCACCACCAAGGGTCCCGTTCCTTTAACAAGCAATTTTAAATACCATTAGCAAATCATTCTTTTATCTTTCCCATTTTTCGGTAATCATCAAGGCCTTCGTATTAGGCACGCTGCCTCCACACTAATAATTGCTTTCAAACAACATACCATTGAGAGGACGCTAATTGTAGTGAAAGCATAGCAGAAGAGGAAAGGCATTGTTGCAAAGTTGTTCTTGTACGGCCTTTGCATAAACCATCAGATGTCCAAAAACCACACACAAGAAGATGAACATGCTCTCAGTTCCACATAATTTTTTTTGGTAAAATATAATTGAACAGCTAGAAAAATGGCAATTTACTATTTATTTGATACTTCGAATCTGGAGTGCCAACAACCGAGAAAGTGAGAGTGATGAACAGTTTGGTCAGTTTCAAAATAATCCCCAAATAATTTCTGAAATTGGAAGCAGAAAATATATGCAGCGAGAAAAACACTAACTAGCACATGGAGTCCTGGTACCTTATTAGGGCTTTCACTCTCATGAAACTGTAATTTCCTTCACCATCACCTTCAAGGCTAGGATGTGCTTTTCAACAAAAGCTCCAGGGTGCCAGAAGGTGGACAGAGGCTCACACCTCTGAGGCAAACCCCTGTGCAAGCAGGTCCCCAAACCGAACTCGGTGCCAGAGTCAGTCCCAATTCACAGCAACCCTTTGGAACTGGGGAGAACTTCCCGCTGGCTTTCGGAGATTGTCATTTCGTACGGGAGTAGAAGGCCTCGTCTTCCTCCTGAGGAGAGGCTGGTGCTAGCCAACCCATCACACAACCGCTACGCCACCAGGTCTCCCTGCAGGTAGGTAGTGAGTGCGCAGTATGACAGCGGCAGTTTATAGGAGTGGAGTGTGTTCAAAAGTAAGACACCTCTAGAGCCCCGTCTGGTTGAAGATGTCAAATGAGGCAGTACCCCTCTGTCGACCTCAGACCCTGCCCTGCCCGAGGGCCACATCTAGCAATCACGGTTTCCATTTCCTGCGTTGAACTTGAAAATCACGATAGGCTTTTGTCCTGACTGAAGGCGTAGGGAGCATGATGGATCACACAACTTTTCTATACTGTGATTCAACAGAGTAGGCTTTGACTTTGAATAACTGAGCTGATAGCCTTATTATTTATAATGACATAGCACGAATTATCACATTACTGTCAAGAAACATTCTAAATGATAATAGCATGTCACGGAAGCCAGCTTTCATTCGGAGTCTTACATATGTTACAATTAGACCTTAGTTTTTAGAGTTAGGGAAAAGATTCTCGTACTTACTTAATCATATGTGGCACCGTAACTTTGGAATTCTCTTCAAACACTATTGTCATTAAACCATTGCATCTTATATTGTCCACACACTGTGAAAATAAAAGCAGACCATGATTATGATCCAAAGGAAAAGCTGTGGGTGATCAGTCCTTCTATATTCATGCTCTGTCACAGGAGTTCCCTGGGGCCCTTGTGGCTGTGTGGTTACTCGCTGGGCTGCTAACCAGCAGATCCGCCATTTAAAATCACCAGGTCAGCAGTTCGAAACCACAAGGGCCATTCTCCGCCTCCTATGGGGTCACTATGTGTTAACTTCAACTCTGGGCCAGTGAGTTTTGTTTGGGTTTGGTCACAACACTTAGGGTTGAGATTAGAAATGGTGGCTTTGGGGTTGGAACTAGTTTTCATTCTCATTAGAAAAGCTCCATGCCTCTGGATTCCAATCTGTTGTTGAGTTGGTAAGTTTCCACTTTGGGCCACTTTCCGGAGGTGCCATATTGCTGCAGCGGAGAGGCATCTCTCAAGCGTGTGGAGCACACGGACCTCCATCATCATGCTATCTCTTTCCAAGAAGATTCAAAGAGCCCTGCTGATCTTCTCTCTCTGTTGCTCATGCTACTCATTTAAAATCTCCCCTTCATTTTGAAGATTGCACCTCCTTATTCTCGCCTATCTTTCTTTCCAGACTCTTATTAGCTCTAAGATCCTGGGCCTTCTGACTCTGCTCCCTCTGTCTGTGACTTGGCTGTCATCCGGTTACCTCTGTCGCACTGTGTGATTTCCTCAGTTATATCTACGCGCTGATGGTTAGTTTTCTCTTCAGGTGTGTCTTATCCAATGTCTTTAATGAATTTCCATGAATTTTTAAGTGGAGTGACTATAATTTTTGTTTTCTCTTCTCTGGTTTTGGTTCTTTGAGATAATTTCCCAGTTCTTTTACATGTCATCTATTATGTCCTTATTGTTTCTGTTTCTTTCCTTTCTTTTGTTAAAAAATTGTTAGTATTTCAATCACTTTTTCTTTTCCTAGACTGTCATCCTAGCCTCTGAAGTTTTCTCAGTGATCATTCTGATTTCCATCTCTCCCTTATGGTGGGTCATTTTTTCTTGTGAGCACATTTTCAGTGAGACCAGAGTGTTGCTTACAAGCACAGTGGCTTTGTATTCTCTTCTATCAGGAACTTTAAGATTTCAATAGTCTAAGAACTATTTGTACAAAGGCCTCTCGATTTTGAGTCTCACACTCTATGAATATTAAATTATAAATTCATAGTGAAAAATTCATATCCTATAGGCTATAAAGAGGCATTCATTTCAAAAAAATCTATAAAAACCCAGAGCCCAAGACAAAGACAAATTTCCTTACTTCTTCCCCAGAATAAGGAGAGTATTTTAAGTTCTTATTCACAGTGGGGACAGCTTTCCTTGTTTCTTCTCTTCTCCTCACCACTTCCCTCCCCTTAGTTCTCCTCGCCCTCTGTCTCTGTCTCTCTCATTGCTGTTTATATGTTTATAGCTTGGGACTTATATCCCATCTGAAATGATTCCCAAGCTTCTAAACTTTCCTGCTCTGGCTTTAAGCTCCCTCATTATTTCTGGCAACTGGACATTTACTTGTCTATACGAAAATCACCTATGTGTTAAAATATTTCTACTCTCTATATTAAATAATTCTAATTTATAGTTAGGGGAAATCTAAATTAGCTCATTCCTTCAAACTGCCAGAACTGTAATCTTAGGTTGATCCAAAAGAGAGATTTATGTGACCAATTTTCACATCCTATTATCCAATATCAGATCTCACTCACAAATCTTTTTGATTCATTATGTGAGACATTAAAGATAATGTCAAGAGAAAGAAACAAGGAGTTTTAACTTACCTTCAGATTTCAGTAGAACAAACTCTGCATGCAATCTGGACCATAGCTTAAAATACCATGTAATGAAAGGTCACATTTTAAATGTACAAAAATCTTTGATAACTAACATATGATTATTAATAAATCCATGTGATAGACTGATAGACAGATGGGTGTTATACATATGAAATTTGAGATGAGGTTCTGATTTCTTGTGGGTCCAATAGAGAGTCTTCAGAAACAATAGGAGTCTGCACAAAGACCATGAAGAAACATGAGGGCAGCAGCAGCAGAGACCTGGAGACAGAGCAGCATGCTTCCCAGCCCACAGAAAAGTCAAACTGAGTGCCTTGGAGCAGGAGGCTCATCGCACAGTGAGGTCCCCTTTGAGTATTCTTCAGCACTAATGGAGTTTTTAAAACACTTGCCTGAGCAGGGCAGAGGGCAAAGGGTTTGTGACTTAGATACTAAAAACCAGAGAGAAAGGTGCCTGCCAAAACAGCTGAGAAGAGGCACTTCAGATAAAAAGACTGCAACTGCAATATATGTTTTCATCTTAAAGGGTAATCTGTGAACTTCCATACCCCATAATTGTAACTATGATTTGTGAGTTTGGTGTGACCATTGTACTGGATTGACAGACCCAGAAGAGCAGTGCTCTGTGAGAAACTGTTGGTGTCACAATAAGATAAAGAAGGATTGGTGGGGGGAGTTTTTGAGGGGAGTGGGAGTCGAGAGATGTCAGAGCTCGCCTTCACAGGAATCATCACCGGACAAGGCCCCGCCATCATCGAGCCATCACTGACATGCCCTATCTACCCTGCAGCCCAGATCTTGCCCATGTGGACAACTTTGTGTTCCCTAAACTCAAAGAACTCAGAGAAGGAAATCCCTGTGAGTTCCCCAAGGATACCCAACCTGCCATTGTGACGTGGCGTGAACTGAAAAGAAGGAAAAAAGAAATCTTTGGAAAGTGCTGATGGGATGGACACACTGCCTTGAGAAGTGTGTGGATCCCCCCGTGGGAGGTCCTGAGAAACAACAGCTTGACATGTTGATATGTTTAATAAGTTTACAAAAGGAGATTGTTTGATCGTGTATATTTTAGTTCAATTGGTGAGGCTACCTCAAACTCGTTGCCTTCGAGCTAACTCCCACTGACAGCAACCTCAGGGGATAGAACAGAACTTGTCCTGTGAGTTTCCAAGGTCATGTGCCACCTCTCCTCTGACTTCTCCACCAAGATTTTTTGTGGGTCTTGATGAAGGTGGGACCTGTTCAGAGATCTTGGTCATTCTAGTTTTTTAACCTTCTCAACACTTCTCAAGCACTGGAGAGAAAGGCTAGATTCATATTTTCTCCGCTAATTCACCTTTTTTATGGGAAAGTAGAAGATGGCCTATAAATTTCAGTGAAGCTATTTTAAGACAGAAAGTATGTCCAGTGTGCTGCACAGTTGTCTACACATGGTCTTTATTTTAACATTACTGTCCAAACCCAGAAGCTCACAGGTGAATTTTAATTTTGCAGCCTAGTTACTGGCCATAATTATAGAAAAATCTGTTGACCAAACTATTTTGTACAGCACAAGACAAGCATAAATGAGTGCAATACATTGAAATGCATGGTCAAATTTTTAGCCTCAAAATTTTCCCTAAAAATAGATGCAAGAGGTGAAGAATTGGTCAAGACTGTTAGCCACTGCACCTTTTTTTTTTTGAGGTGTCAACAGCTAATTATGGCCTTACTGGTGTAGCTAAAGCTACAATTAATCATTCAAGCAATTTGTGCTTCTAAAAATTACATCTTCAGAGAGCAAGGCCTGGTAAATAAAAAAATCCTTAAATCTTTTTAGAATTTTTTTATATAACATTGTAATCATATCAATACCTGAGAACCATTCTGTTATCTTAAATATGTAAGAGCCATGTATGGATAATCTAGCAATGTACCACAGCCTAATAAAGTGACTCACATTAAATGTACTTCAAACAATCAAAACAATAGAAAAAAATTAAGGCAAAAGGAGAATGTGTTAAAAATTTTTAATTGAAATGAAATGCTCACTTTCCTGATTTATACAGATGGTTGCTTTTCAAATGAATAAGAGTACATCTCTAATGAACAGGAAAAATATAGAAATAATAGAAAATGTTAATACCAATAGCACTTCCCAAATGTATATTAGAACTACTCGAAGGCACTACTTCCTTCCATTAAAAAGAAAAGTGTGATAACATGACAAGCCCAACATTGAAAAGATTTGGAAGAAAGGTTGCATGGATGGCTTGTTGGTGTAGTGAAACGATGAGCTGTATATTTCCTGAGGAAATTTTGTCAGTTTTTAAGAATCATGAGAGTGCCCAGGACTCCTGAACCAGTGTTATGCTCATCAGGGAATACGCAAGTCAATGAGAAGGTTTAAATGGGAGGAAAGCCTTCTGCCTTTACCACGTTGTTAAACCCCACATTATACAGTAATACTGAAATCTGGAAACTGTCCGTATTCCCATTATTTTAAAAGAGCTACAAAGTGTTGATTTAAAGACTATATCCTGCTACTATGAAGGATTTCTACAAATACCAGAATGAAGTAAGGAAAATAAAAAGCAAAAATGTTGCATTTGAGAAGGGGCTTTGAAAGTTCCTAGAAAATGAAGCCACAGCCTGATAATTGCCTCCTGAAAGGCGTGGCCTTTGATAAAAAGGAAACTTGGAACTTTCTTTCCCTCTTCTGTTTGCTGGAACTCTGTGCCCACCTCTCCAGGTAGCCCCCTGTGGGTCACTGGACCCTAAGAGCTGAGGCACCCTGCCATGTTTCCATGGACCTTCAACCCACTCCACGGGCCTGTGATCTCCCCCTTCCCACTTTACCTTGCGGTGTCATCCACCCGTAGCTGCAAGAGTCTGAGGAGGACCCCATGGGAGCAGCAGGCCTACGGACTTGAGTGGGACTCAGCTAGGGGACATTCTTGATGTAAAGTTGCCTCTTGATACAAAGATCGTCCTTGTACATAGCTGAGTGGCACTGGGCTGTGTCTCCAGACAACAGCTGAACACAATAGAATGAAAAGATGACAGAATCGTTCCACAGACTTCTTGAAGCCACCTCATGTATACTGGAAACAAACGTGGACAATCATTTCTGTAAAAATAGCAGGACCGGGGAATAGAAAATGTAGAGTCTTCTGGACTAAAACACACTACCATCGAATGGATTCAGACTCAGTGACCCTATCAGACAGGCAAGGGCTTCCATGGCTGGAAATTTTTATGGAAGCAGGCTACCTCATCTCCCAGGCTATACATCCTTACGGGAGCAGACTGTGACATCTTTCTTCAGAGATGAGAGATTCAAACTGCTGACTCTGGTTGTCAGTCAAGCTCTTAATCACTGAGGCAGGAGGGCTCCCTGTTCTTCAGGATTGAGGGTCTCTGATTTCAGGGCTCTGTGGAGCTTGTTAAGCCTGGCATTTTAGAGTGGCATTGGAGATTTTTGAGTAGCAATCTGCGTTAAAATATAGATCCTTGGCTAATTCTAAATACAGGTTATTTGTGGAAAATACTTTGTAAATATACATTTAGTATCTGGACATTGAAACATTTTTAGTTTCCTTTTGTGCCTATAGTTTTGATATGCACATACTAAAATATTAATCGTACACTTATGAGCATTTAGTAGGCCATTATGAATAATGAATATATCCAGAGATAAATTGGGGATATTGACAGATGTCTTTTTCAGAGACTCAGGTTCCATGAGCGTACACTGCTGTTGCTGCTGTTAGGGGCTGCCGACTCATAGTGACCCTGTGGAAAACACATCACTGCCCAGACTAGTGACAGCCCAGTTGTTAGGTGTGAGTCCAGTGTTGCAGTCATGGTGTCAATCCATCTTGTTATGGGGTTTTCTGTTTTTTTGCTGACTTTCTACTTTACCAAACATCATGTCCTTTTCCAGGAATTGATGTCCCCATAATATGCCTGAAGTGCAAGAAAAGATTCCTCACCATCCTTACTTCTAAGGATCGTTCTGCTCATACTGCTACCAAGGCAGATTTGTTTGTTCATTGGCAGTCCACATGGTAATTACATAATCCGTTGTAAATTTGAGACTTAAGAGTGAAGGGGTGGAGTGAGGTCACAGCTTGATGACCTCATTTGGAGGCACTAAGCTCGTTGGACGCGGAATACACATGCACTCCCAGTGAGACATTACTGACGAGGAGTCTGATGGAGTTACACTGCTGCAGCCAGAGTGCTGGGAGCTGGAGGCGCCATGTGGATATCCCTGCCAGCGCTGAGATGCTACTACCACCACTGGACCCACACGACATTGCACCCATCGGCCTGTGATCTTTCTGCATTCGGCGTCATTGCATGTGTTGTGTGAGTTTTAGGAAGAGTTTACAGAATGGTATTGGACATGTGAGCTAATATTGGACTTTTGGAGTTAACGTGGACTGGGCTGGGATGTTTTCTCAATATTCAATTGTCCTTGCATATACTGTAAAGCTCTTTCTTATCCGCATATGAATGTCTATGAATTTGTTTTTTTGAGTCAACCTGGGCTAACAGTTCATAAAACTTTCAAAATTCCCTGCCAACAGGATAATTCAAACATATCAATTCTTCTATGGTTTTCTTATTCACCGCCCAGCTTTTATTTGCATATGAGACCATTTAAAACACCAGGGCTTGCATGAGGTGCACTTTAATCCTCAAAGTGACATCCTTGCTACTCAATACTTTAAAGAGGTCTTCTCCAGTACATTTGCCCAATACAACTATAACCATTTAAAAGAGTAGAAAGCCCAGTCTTTCTCCTACAGAGTTTCTGGTGGTTTCAAACTGCCTACCATGTGGATTACAGCCCAACATGAAATCATGACACCACCAGGGCTCCTTGTTCAATGCAATAGGTTGTTTGATTTTTTAACTAATGCTTCCATGAGCATTGATTGACGATCCAAGCAAAATGAAATCCTTGACAATTTCAACTTTTTCTACATTTAAACGCTATTAACTATTGGTCCAGTTATGAGGACTTTAGCCTTCTTTACACTGATTCATAATCCATACTGAAGGCTACATTCTTTTATCTTTATCAGCAAATGCTTAAAATCACCATTGCTTTCAACATGCAAGTTTGTATCATCTGCAAATCATGGATTGCTAACAAGTCTTCCACCAATCCCGTTGCTACACTCTCTTCACACAGTTCCTAGGATTATTTGTTCACCATAAAGATAGACTATGTATGGTGAAAGGATACAACCCTAAAGCATATCTTTCCGATTGAAACCACGCAATATTCCTTTGTTCTGGTCAAACAACTGCATCCTGTTCTGTGTACAGGTTAAACATGAGCACAATGAATTCTAGAATTTTCATTCTGCTCAATGCTATACATAGTTCATTGTGATCCACATAGTCAAATGTCCTTGCATAGTCAATAAAACACAAGAAAGCATCTTTCTTATAGTCTCTGCTTTCAGCCATCCAACTGCAACAATTAACTGTCACACATTCTCTTCTGAATCAGGTTTGAATTTGTGGCAGTTCCCTAGAGATATACTGCTACAATTTTTAAGCTATCTTCTGAAAAAAATTATTTGCATGTGATATGAGTGATATTCTTCCATAATTTCTGCATCCTGTCAGATCAACTTTCTTTGGAATGGGTAAAAATAAGAAACCCTTTCAGTCTGTTGGCCAGTCTTAAGCAGTCTTCCAAATTTCTTGGCATAGACTAGTGTGTGCTTCCAGCGCTTCCCCTACTTCTTGAAATACTTCAATTGTCAATTCCTGTTTGGTTTGTTTTTTGCTAATGCCTCAGTACAGTGTAGACTTTTTTCAGTATCATTGGTTCTTGATCACATTAGTTCTTAAAATGGTTAAATGTTCTTTTTATTACAGTGACACTATGCAATACTTCCATCTTTTTTGTTGTTGTTGTTAATGCTTCCTGCATCATTCAATACTTTGCCATTGATTTTTAAAATACTGAAACTTGAGGTTTGGATTTTTTCCTTCCATTCCCTCAGTTAAAGAGATAATGAGTATGTCTCTCTCTCTCTCTCTCTCTCTCTCTCTCTCTCTCTCTCTCTCTGGCTTTATAACTCTAGATCACTGCACACTTCTTTATCATACTTTATCATTTGAGCGGCCTTTTGAAATTTTCTGTTCAGCTCCTTTACTTCATCCTTTCTGGATATGCTTTAACTACTCTATGTTCAGCTTCACAGGACAAGTTTGAAAGTTTCTTTTGACATCAACTTCTTTCTTTCATTCTTGTCTTTTTAGTGATCTTCTGCTTCCTTCATGGATAATGTATTTGGGGTCATCCTTCAGCTCCCCAGGTCTTCTGTCAATAGTGCTCAACCTATCAAATCTATTCTTGAGCTGTTCAAAATTCAGGTGGGACATACTTAAGGTTGTAATGTGGCTTCCATGGACTTGTTTTCATTTTCTTCACCTGCAACCTAAGTGTACATATGAGCAATGGACAGTCTGTTTCACAGTTGACTAGCATGGTTTTAGTAGTTGACATTGAGCTTCTCCATCATCTCTTCCCACAGATGTAGTCAATTAGATTTCTGTATATTTTATCTGGAAAAGTCAATGTGTATGATTGCTGTTTTGTAGTTTAAAAAAAGTTTTTGAGATGAAAAAGCTGTAGGTCTTGAAAAATCCTGTAAGGTGATCTCCAGCTTCATTTCTATCATCAAGGTCATATTTTCCCATTATTGCTCCTTCTTTGTTTCCAACTTTTTATATTCCAATCACCAATTCCAATAATCAATGCATCTTGATTGCATGTTTAATTCAGTTCACACTGTAGAAGTTGGTAAATTCATTGCTGGCTTTAGTGGATCATATGTGTATTTCCCAATATAGTTAAATAATATGATAATCTGATTCAAAAGGGCTAATCCAATTTCAGGCTTACTAATGCCTAGGATATAGCTCTTTATGTGTTCCATTTCATTTCCGTTGACTTTCAACTTCCCTGGATTTATACTTCATACATTCCATGTTACAATTAGTAAGAGATGTTTGCAGCTCTTTCTTTTCACTTTGGATTATGCCCCATCAGTAAAGGAAGACCCCCCAACGCTTTACATCACTCTTGGCTTTATGGTATACTTTTCTTTGAGAATGCAAGCCTTCCTTAGTGCTGCTTTGAGTGCCTTCCCATCTGAGGGAATTATCTTCCACTATATCTGGTAATGTTCTTCTGCTAGTCATTAGGTTCTCAGTGGTTAATTCTTCAGAAGTGGACAGGCTATTTTTTCTTTACAATCTATTCTTTATATGAATGTAGCATATCAGAGCCCTCATGGATTTGAATTTTAAGCAGAGAACAAAGGTTGTTGGGCAGCAGATTAGACTTTGTCAGTCAGGATGCACTCTGCCCCTACCACCCATTTTTCAAACTCCACATCAGGAAACAAAGGCTCTAAGAATGCTCACCACCTTACCCAGCCTTTAGCGCAACTAACACATGATCACTCTCTCCTCGGTCCTCTCACACTTCCCATAAAACCACACGCTCTTTCCTATCATGACAACTCCCTGGCCATTCCTTTGCTGTTCTTGCTCTTGTCCCTGGCTCCTCACTTATTTTGTCGCTATCTTCCTGCTTCTATTTACACTTACTCCAAGGGTGACCTAGGCAATCGCACAGCCTTAAATACCATGTCTGTGATCTAGCTTCCCACCTAGACACTTTTCTAAATCTTGGAGTGAAGGCCCACTACATATTAACAGCTCCACTCAGTTGTTGTTGTTGCACTTAATGTTAGTGTATTGTAAGACTTCAGGATGATGCATATGATCTTTGCTGAATGAATAAATCCACACGTTTCAAAAGATGCCAAGGCTCTACTGAACATGATTTCGTAGAGTGATATCATCACTCAAAAAGAAAGGAATTTTTGTTAATATCTTGTCTGATTCAATTGCATATATAATCTACTATAATTTTTTACTAAGTGAAATATGAGCCATAACAACTATTGCAGTCACCTATCTGTGTCAATTTCAGCACTGGGAGTGTAGGGAAGGAATCTAGCCTGTAAATCTGAAAATAACTAATGAGGCTCCTGTGTGAGCATGACTTTCTCCTGAGAATTCTGAGAAGTCTCAAGGTATTTCCCAATTGGAGGAGAGAGATTTGACTCAGTCTCTTGGTGATGGTCTACTAACAAGCCAAGATGGCAGCACAGACCCTGAGTCCTAGGAACTGGAGGAGCCAGAGGAGAAGCCACATGGGCTTATCCCGATGGAACCAGATCTCTGAAGCCAGAAAAGCCACAGAGAGACCCCTGCCAGTGCTGAGATGCTTCTATAGCCAATGGATACTGCTGATGGACCCTGCTGATGGACCTTGATGGAAACAAGGAGCCATGGGGAGACCCCTGCCAACACCAGGATGCTTCTACTGCCACTGGATACACAGGACTCTGCATCCACTGGCCTGTGATTATCCTGGCATCATTGCACATACTTCATGAGTCAGAAGGAGACTTTATAGACTGGTGTCAGACATATGGTCTAATATCGGACTTATGACCTTGGACTGGACTGGATTGGCATGCTTTCTCAATACTCCATTCCTCTTATATATAAACCTTTCTCTTATATCCATTTGTGCTTATGAATTTGTTTCTCTAGTCTACCTGGACTAACAAAACAACTGACACATCTGCCTCAGGGAATAGTCTAGGTAGAGAGAAAACTCATTTGTATGCTTAAGGCTAATAAAGCACTGGAGACCTTTCTTTAAAGAATCACTCATGAATCCCACGGAACTTTCTCTACCCAGCACACAGAATGTAACCCAAAATTTCAAAACTCCGATGTAGAGGTCCCAGTAACAACTTAAATTGGTTTCTCAAGGCCTACAAAATTTCATTACATTAAGTCGTCCCCTTCCTTTACTTCCCTATTGGCCTGCCCATTTCCTTAAGAACAGGGGTCATCAAATGTTTGTCACATCAACAAATGATTCAGGAAGGTAAAATAGTAATGCCTACAGAATACAACAGCATGGGTACATTAATAAATTTCCTTAAAGATGTATCTATTTAAATAACCGGAAAACAATGGATTCTGAAACCCAGTCAGAAGTAGAGAATGCCATGGAGAGCTGGCTGGTATCAGACAGGTGACTATGGAAAGAAGATGGAGCCATGTCTGCTTCCTAACTCTTAAGAATCAGCCATGGATTCTTCTTCTCTCCACCTTGGGAAGTCAGAAGAGAGCAGACACTCTCCCTATGCCTTTTTTCTACTAAACTTTTAGTCACTCCAGTAAAAAAATAAAAATAAAATAAATCCATGGAGATGAAGAATTTTGAAACCATTCATATTTTCACCTAACTCTTATAAATTATTTTCAGAAGAAAGGAAACACAGAAACACAGAGTATAGGCCTTTTCTGCTTGTTCCAACCATCCTTGGGTTAACAGCTTTGAAGATAATGATCAAGCCTTCTGTGAACATTTTCTCTACAAAGAGTCACTTTTTCCTCTCATTAGCTACTGGAGCCAGAATCCATGTAGGACTTACATTCAAGAATGTCTAAGTTCGATCGTGACCAACCGAGCCGCTTACTCAAATCTTATCATTGGCTAGATGCCAGTAGCAATTCTCTACACAGGTATTGTTGATCAAGGAAACATAAGCCAATCAATTCCTTAATTCTTCACTATACAAACTACTGGCACTTGTTTAAAGACTCCATACAACTATTACTTTTGATTTGATTTCTTGATTCATGATTTCCCAGCACAGCCTTCATTACCTGTTTTTGAACCTTAAACTTCTTACCATCTCTTTTTGCCAGAAACAAATAAGCAAAAAAATCTAGTAAGGTCATGGGTGAATGTACTACCAACAGAGCAATTTTAGGACTCAAGCCATTAAATTTGCAGCTTGTATAAAAATGCCTGGGAATTAAGAGCAGTTAACTACATTTCATGTAAAATTTAACCTAAAGAATAAAAACAAAGAACAACAAAGTATCTAAGTGATGGAAGGGATGGCAGTAACCAGATGTCATATTTTTATAAAAAATAAAATGATCCTAAAAACCCTTCCCAGAATTCATGCTGCCAAATCTAAATATATAAGTATACAATCTGTGTATAGCTATATATATTATATAAAGCATACATATCTATTTGTGGATAGATAGATAATTTGTTGACCTGGCTTATGTCACTTGTCCAAGCTGCTTTCTCCTGGCGTGAAGGAGCTAACAAGACCACAGTGAAGGGGGCAGCATGCGGAGGCTCCACAACTATTTTAAAATCCAGGTGGCCAAACACTTGCCCGGAACCTTTGGCTGGAACACATGAAAAATCAAACAATTAGACGTGAGAACACAAGTGATGGCTGGTTTCACAGCATTCTATTGATGGAATCCATGTACATTGACGTATAGAACCCCATATCAGCAATATCTTACTTTTGAGCATGGGAAGCAAGCTCATAGGCAGATGAAGAAACGCAGGCCAAATAGGATCCATGCCTAGGATCCAGGTCTCTTTCTCTTATGGCATAGTTGCTTTATTTATTTATTTTTAATGTATATGAGCTACAGGATTCCAGAACTCACCCATATACTGTTTCTACTCTACACTGAAAAGACCTTATCATGAGACAGTAGAAAAGTCACTGTGCAAAGTTGGCTGAAATTTTTGGCTCTTGGATTCAGTAGTCTGACAGACATCAAAATACTGTGGAAAATATTGTGCCACTATCTCCTAAGTCCATTTCCCTGAATTCTTTGAAGTCCTCCTGTATAAATGAATACCGAGCCTTTATCCTCTAAGTCTGTGCTGCCTCTGAAAGTATTGCTTCTTAGCCATAGAGGGATACAAGCCATAAACTTTATTTATGTACTTATTTTCATGTGACGCTAAGTGACAGAATGTGACTTACGGTCATCATCGTTTGCATCCGGCTCCTCAATCAATGTACATTCTATTAGCGAGAGAACGCCACCTGTCTGGACACAAATCAATTTCTTATTAAGGCTTAGAGAAGTTCTGAGTTTTACTTTATATTCAGGTTGTCAGGGGTGGGGGTGGGAGGGACACTCAATTTTGCATCAGAAAACATATTTTGAGACTTACGTGTAACTTAGATGTGTAAAAGAATTAACTCGTTTAGCTTCCCAATTCTTCTCTCTGACACTACACTGGCTCCTGATATTTGCAAAGCATCCTAAGACCTTCAGGGCAATCTAAAAGCTTCTTTGTAGTAAATGCAGCTCCTCAAAGACATGTAACTTAACCAACTGGGGTATGGTTCAAGCAATAGGAAAGCCATCATCAGGAGTTGGAGAATATTTTTCATCATTAATAAACTACAGATCATATAATAAATATTTTTTCAATAGTTATAGATGCGGGATAAGCCTTTTCTTCCCTGTAAAGGACTAGGTAGTAGCTATTTTTGGCTTTACAAGTCATATAATCTTGGCAGTAACTATTTAACTCTGCCTTTGTGGTTTGAAAACAGCTAAAAGCAAGACATTAATGCATAAACCTGGCTCTATTCCAATAAAACTTTATTAACCGAAACAGCAGGCTGTAAACTGTAATTTGTCAGGTGTGATGTAGAGAAAAAGGATCCCTGGTGGTGCAACAGTTAAGTGATCTGCTGTGAACCAAAAGGTTGGTGGTTCGAATTCCCCAACATCTCCCTAGGAAAAGACTGTCATTTGCCTCCTGATTCTAGGTCTAGGACTCCCCATAGGGAAGGTTTACTCTGTCGCACAGGGTCACTGTCATCTGAAATTTTCTCTAGGGGAGTGAGCTGGATTTTTTTAATGGCATGTACAGCAAAGGAAAATAATATTCAGAAAAGGTTGCAACAATGCTGTGCAGTGATTTGAAGGATTTTTTGTAGCTCAGGAGTGATAATCTTTAGGTGCCTAAGTTGTAATTTTAATTTATGGTGATAAAAAGAAAATACATTCCCATTACATTGAATATTAAGAGGTCTGAAGTCAATATCAGAGTGGGTAATTCATAGTATATTACCTTATTCTTCATGCAAAAGTGGCAATCTATCTTATAAGATCAGACATGATGATAACCTATATGTAGCTCAAGTTCATGGAATATAAATGGAATAATTATGTAAAACCAGTACCTTGAGCAGATGCAGCTTTCCTCCTGAACTTCTTGTACAAATTAAAAAGTGTTTTGTAAATAGGAAGCATTGTCTTTCTCCTTCCTTTTTCAAAGACAATGAACCCAGGCGCACTTTACTAAGTTTCCCCCTCTCAACAGAAGGTACTTGGATGAGGGAACCTGGCGGTCACAAAAGTGAAGAACACACAACAATTAGTGAAGGCTACTGCCGTGGGCATAGACACGAGGTCTGCTTCTCCAGACACACAGCAGAAACAAGCAAACCCCCTACACTCTGAGCGGAGGGATTATTGTGCTGCTTCTGAGTAGCCAAAGTAGTTTCTACTTGTGGCAAAACACTTTAAACTCAATTCTTCATCTATAATCTAGATAACAAGTTTAGGGGCAAAAATGTCAAACTGAATTTAAAGAAAAAAATCACTTGATTCTAATCAAGTTAAATACCCCAAATAAGGCACATAGCATATAATTATGAGGAATGATACAATAATAGAATTACAAACAAGTAGAATTTACTCTTTCTGACATACTGTAGGTAAATAAGTGACATATTAATATAGTTTATATTTTATTTAGAAAAACACAACATACTTGTACCTTATAAATATAGGTTTTACAATTCAATGTAATGTATTTACAGACTATTTTAAAGAGGACCCTCAAAATTTATTTTTAAATTATACATAATAAAAATTATTTATGGATTCTAAATGAAAAAAAAACAAAACAAGTAAAACAGACATACAAACCATTCCTGTAAGTAAAAATATCTTCAATCCAAAGAGAGAAGCTAAGCATAGACTAAATAAACTAAGCACAACCTTCCTTTCCTTCAAAAGAGAAGATAACCTACTATCAATTAAATGTCAAATAAAGTACTAAAAAGATTCCTGCCAACTCCTTGGCTTTGACTTTTGAAGTGTAATGAACCAGCTACATTGCTAATATTCTCTTACTCCACCACCTGTGCAGCTTTATAAGGGCTCATTTCAGCTTCCTAAGAACACTAAGAGTATACTCAATCTTTAAGGGTTAGGAGTAGTCATCACTAAAAGTCAATGATATCCCGGGCAATATCACTTCCCTTTTTATACTTTTCTTTTGTTGCCTGATTATTTTTAATGAGCCCAGATGACTTCTGTACCTGGAAAAGCCCTACTAAACTTCTTTATATGAAGCACATGTATACACAAAACAGTAAGGCGATGACTGTGAGTCACAAAGCCTCACATTAACATAGGTACATTCCAAAGATTATCTATTTTTTAACAAAGATCTCAATGTGCAGCATGATACAAATTTCCATCCCAAATTTAATTTCATTGCATCCACTTGGGTGAGTGCTTAAGTGAGGCTGCTTGACAGACACCAAGTAGGCAGCTATTCCGGACCTAAAGAAGCAGCGGGGGGAGGAGTGGGAGAAAGGAACAAAAGGACGAGGAGAAGGCTTGATTCTGGGGAATGGAGTGGGCAAGAGGAGAGAGAGGGACGGAGGTGCTGCAGGTGGGAGAAAACTGACAGGGAGCTCACAAGGAGAGTCAAGCAGAAGGTGTGGGGGAAACAGGGGGCAGGAAATTTCAGTCAGAACAAAAGCATGGGGTAGCAGACAAAGGAGTGCACTGTACTCAGGGACTCACTAGGATAGAGTCAAAGCTGGAGAAGGCTTTTCAAGTGACCTAGTTCATCCCCCTCTTTTCACAAATGGGGACACTGAAGCCGGATAGGTTTAGGAGACTTTCAAGGTCACACCAAGGTGCGTGGCTCATCCAGAAGGCAGTGATTTCAACAACCTCAAAGCTAAGCCTTGGGAAAAGGCAATTAAGATCGAACTTTGTCATGGGTGATTGTAAGTCTTCCAAGCAGATTAGGTAAGGGCTGGTGACAGATTAGGGTTGGGTCAAATGACTTGGTGGACAATTGGATTTGGGAGGCATTTTAAGAAAGGCTCTAACCACTGCTGAAAAGGTAATAATAATGTGTTTGTTGGTAAATGGTACTAACGATTTAATGATTTTTTTTCAATTTAATGATTTTCTAAGTCAGAAATGATAGACTATACAGTACGGCTAGTTCATATGTTATTGATTACTCAATATTTCCGCTTCCACTCAAACTATGCCTCCTTGGCAATGTATATACTGATTTGCTGAATGTGAAACTAGTCGCATTACATCTAACTGAAAACCTGCACCCAAGTTACTGCCCTCCGGTCAATTGAACAAGGTAGAGGCCTCCTTGTGGGTTTCCCAGGCTGTGACACTTCATGAGAGTAGAAAGTTTCATCTTTCTCCCGACTCAGAGAAAGGCTATGTCAGTGATGTACAGAAATCTAAATAAACATGTTGAAAGTGAGAAAAGCAGGGCACTTGTTTATGAAATACTCATATTTGAGAAAGCCATGTTAAGGGCTGCATTTTTCTTTCACATTTCCTCATACTTTACTGGATGTTTCAGCTTAGCCATGGGACCCAGATTCCTCTCTGCTCAATGGAAATGACAGAAATGATCGGGAAGTCCTCAATATTAGACGATTGCTGTGGGAGAGTCACTGGCACCATTACATTACGTGACCTAGTCTGGAGGGTCTGCTGACAACAACACTGCTGCGATTTCTGTCGCTACATTCCTGTGGAATGGCATTCCAAATGGCTGATATTCTACTCTGAAGAGATGTTTTCAGAGGCCCCAGGTGGCAAATTTCTTTCTAGACTTCCGGAAGGCAGAATTCTTTCTAGAGTGTACATTTAAGCTGGCACCATGCACGTATGTGCTTGCAGTGACACACACAGGTATACACTCACACATACTGAAACAGACCCTGTGCTTGTACATGGCGCAGACTACCACTCCAGAGAGCATTCCGAGTTCATTTCATAGAGAACGCAACTTCCTCCATGTTTTAAAACTAACAATTGCCTCAGTGGGTCTTAACATCTTCTCATAAGGCCTATGACAAGAGGAGCCAAAGCAAAAACAGTGGAAATGCTTTCAAATCGTGTCTGATTTGTTGACTTTGTATTTTCAGGGTAAGGGCTGATTTTTTTCAATGTCACCTTTATTGAACAACTCCCAAACAGACAAACCATATGTAAACAGCAGTATAGAATTACGTTATTGAAAGGAAACTCATTAATATAATAACAACACCAAGAATATTAATAGCTGACAAGATGCCTTAAATGTAGGGCAATAACAAGGAATAAATCACATCTGAACATGAATCAAGGGGAGAAGTGGCTCATGATTATCCACGCCCCCCCCCCCAAGAACAATGAAAAACAAATATGTCTTATTCAAAATATTTGAATTCCCAGCGTTTTTTTATTGTAAATTCTGGAAACAACATAGCCTAAGCTTGCAGAAATATATTAAAGATTTATAGATGATAATATTTTGCAATTAAAAGTCTTGTCAGGAATCTATACCAGCTGTAAAAACATTTATTTCCATTCCCATGTAATATGTTATAAAATTTAAGTCAAGTAGGAGACATTTCCACTAATTTCCCTAAAGACAAAAAACAGGAAATAGGGCATCTTACAGTAGTAACTGCAATTTTACATACGATCCCATTGAGTTCAACTCCATCTTCCATCTTCCAAGTTTATGACATGGCAAGTATCACACCTGACATGATGGGGCAGAGAAAATCCACGCCTCTGCCTTCAGAGATTATGGTTCACAGGAGAAACTGGCATGCAAACAAATACCAGCAATACCCAAGAGGATGAAACTCGCATGTCACAGAGTTGGGGGCCTTGGAAATAAAGAGGCAGGTAAGTAGATCCATTCTAACTGGAGGCCAGATAAGGGGGAGATTTTAAAAAGGCTCCTTAATGATGCCTGACCTGAACCTGGTAGAATGCACAGAGCTTCAGCAGGCATGAACCCAGTGGGTAAGGGCATCCATCGCCGACCCCGGCCTCAGACTAGGAGACAACCCAGATAAAGGCACAGAACAGGTCTGCAGGCAATCAGTTACAGGGCCATAGTGTGTGTGGACGAATAGAGAGGAAATCACAAAGAGGAGACTCGAGGCCTTTGTGATGGCCTATTGTCCTCAACAAGCCCTGGTGGCGCAGCGCTGCGGACCACGAAACCATCAGCTGCTCCCACCAGAGGAGGTTTCTCAGAAACTCATGGGGCAGTCCAAAAGGGGGCTCCGTGAGTCAGCATTGACTCAATGGTTTTGCGTTTTGTTATAACGAAACATTCTTTTCTACTACAATTTAGAGAAAAATATATCTGAAACCCAAAGTGGCAAAAAAAAAAAAGTGTCATTTCCTAAAAATATCATTGCAGACTTTAACATGTGTGTTTTCTCTCTATGTAAATAAATAATGAAGAAATAGAACATGTGTTAAGCTTTTTAAGTATTCAGGGCAAAAATGGAATGCGTGTGCACAGCACAAATAAAGTCTTGTTTGAGGAGATAAAGACTATTTTAAGTGGTACATTACAATAGGCAACAGCGACGCAAATATCTTCAACGGATCATTGGTGCCGAATAAACAGAAACTCACTCCCCAAAACCAAACTCCCTGCTCTCGAATCAGTCCTGCCTCCTAGAGTGAAGGTTCCTGAGTCACGGGCCGCTGAATCCTGAACAAAGGCAAAGACATCGAGGCGTGCGATCCAGTCCGTTCCGTTCAGCATGAGACATCAGCACGCAAACAGAACTCGGGCTGTGGCTTCCTTCTTGTTCTTTGGAACAAGATTGCTGCAGGAATAGGTACCCTGAGGCTGTTGCTTCTCTAGACGTTTTGGCCTGAAGAACCCCAACTTTTCGGGAACTCGAAGGTTTCAGGCGCTGGGCATTTTTCCTCAAATTCACCTTGCAAACATGAGCCCTTCCCTACAGCGAAGGGGCCAACTGAGACACTTCATTAGGCCCGTTGGAGGTACCCGTTTGATCCAATCATAGCAGGGGGGCCGATCCAGAAGTGCCGATGAAAAAGGGGAACAAGAGGCAGCTGCTCTCGCTGCGCACATTGTCTCCACTGCTCTGGGAAAGGGTTTTAAGAAATGCAAGTTTCTCTCGGGCCTTTGCCTGCATGTCGTCACCACCTGGCACGGACGCTCCGATCGGCCAGACCGACCTGTCCTCCTTGGAGCTGTAGAGAATGTCCGGTCCACTGAGGAGCAGAGTCCAGTCAGAATGCAATGTACTGTCCCACTCGTGCTTTACTATTATTGTGTGGCTGTTTTTCATGGCCCCTGAAAAGAAACAGCACAAAGGTGGCCCTCAACCACAGCCTCGGTCAAGGCCACGGCAGGGTGTCCTGCAGGAACGGCACCGATGACACAGCCAAACTAGGCTGGCTCCTGGACCTGCCAGTGATGCTGGCACAGCCAGGAGACCGCGCACATCACTGGTCCACAGAACAACATCTTACCTTGGCGGATGAAGGTCTGGCTGGTGTCCAGCAAAATATCACAACCCTCCACGATCATTCTTTCGATGGCGAGGTTTTTCCTGATGTTTTCCGTGTCACTCACTTCATCATGCATCACCCTGTCGGGCACAAGAGAATCGCATAGTAAGAGGTGTCCTTTGCACTTCTCCGGAACGGGAGCAAAGGAAAGCGAAGTTACAGGTGGATGGTGAATCCTCCAGAGCAGTGGATGCGCTCTAGTTTGGAAACAGGGTCTTGGAAGATGTTATTGGCCGATGTAAGGTCACACTAGAGGAGTACATTCTCAGAGTCCTTGGAAAGTGGGAGGCACCCTGAGAAACGGAGGGAGGAGGGCCATACAAAGATGCCGTTAAAAGCCAATGAATGCCTGGAGCTACCAGAAGCTGAGGAGACATGAACAGGGGCTTCTTCTAGAATGTGGTGTGGTGACCTCCCCACCCAAAAAATTATTTTCATTGCAACTTCATAATTTTTGTAATTTTGCTACTGCCGTGAATGGGGTGAGCCCTGTGAAGGGTCACTCGACCCCCAAAGGGGTTGCGACCCACAGGTTGAGAACAGCTGTCTAGAAATTCCAGAGGGAGTGCTAGCCTAGCTGTTATGTCCATCTGGACTTCTGCCATTCAGAACTATAATTCATATTTGTTTTTTGTTTGTTTATTTGTGTTTTGGGCATCACTGTCCTCTGGTGATGGGAGTAGGAGGCCCAGCCTTTGCTCCTGTGGAGCCACTGCTGGAATTGAACCTCTATCCCAGTGGGCTGCAGTCCCATGCACAACCACTACGTCACTGGGGCTCAGCCCCATATCTGCTTTTAAAGGCTATGCAGGTCAGGTTATTGGCCACAGCAGCCCTGATGTTCATTGCGCCCCAGTCTATTCTGGCTCCTGGTGAACTCATGGTTGTGGAACGGGACTGCTCTGGGGGCTTGTAAAGTTCCAGGCCTTTCAGATAGACACATACACCAGCCAGGCCTCCCTTTCCACCCCCAGCTTCTGCCTAGCAAGGAACTGAGCAACCCATCACGGGCACCATTCAGGGACTCCATCCCGCCGCTGCCAAACTCACCCCAGCGAATCCATTCTGGCTCAGTGCCACTCTGTGGGTTTCTGAGACAGTAACTCTTTAGGGGCATAGAAAGACTCACCTTGCTCCAAGGTGTGACTGGTCCTTTCAAACCACCGATCTTGTGATTAGCAGCCCTGCATGTAACCAAGCCATGATACCACACACAAAAAGCTTTATCTTGTCAGCTCAAAGGAGTCTTGGGGGTGTGCTGTGTTACTCACTGAGCTTCCAGCCACACAATCAATAGTTTGAATCCACCAGCCACGCCACAGGAGAAAGATGAGGCTGTCTACTCCCAATGGGGCAGAAGGAACCAGTTGTAGAAGCACACAGGGGCAGTCTTCTAGTGTCTGCTCTGTCCTCTACAGTCCCACTTGACTCCATGGCAGTGGGTTTTGTGTCGGTCTGGGGAGCTCATTGGGAGCCTTTACCTCTCTGAGCGTGTGGCTGCGGCTATTGGGCCTTCAGGCTGGGCTTCCACACCTTAACATATTGTGATCACGGACAAGCCAGCATGGCAAATAGGTTGAAGACCAATGACTACTCTGGGAATATTGCTTATAACCCAAAGACACTCCATTAGTTGAAATTAGGATGCCATTTCTGGAAGGTGGAAAAAAAATTGTGGAGTTCCATACCATTTACAAGCCAAAGAAGCATAGATGTAAATAAGTATGGAAACACTGGAAATAATCTCTGATCAATCCTGAATGCACATTTGCTATGTTTTTGTCAAGCATGAATACAAAAATGCAACTATTTTCTATCAGGTTAAGAAAAGGGTGGGCATTTTCAAATGCAAATCCAAATATGCCTGACCGCAATGTTGTGCTATAAATATATTCCTAAAGATTCTTACGTCTTTAATATATGTGCTTTTATTAAATCATATATGTATATATTCTTAATATGATACATTTGACTTTAAGGTGAATCTGAGAAGCTGGATTTGTGTCTTGATTCTTATTTGTAGCTTCTTTCCGTGTCAAGTCTACATACCTTGAGAGCTCCTCTAGCTTTGATTTGGCAAACTCCAGACTTTTCCTCTCCACGTGCTCATGGGGTGTATGAGCTAGAAGTTCGTGAAGTGTGATGATATACCTGGGGATCTAAATGCAAACACAGGTAGAATGAGGAGGGCGTCATGTACACTAATATACTTAATACAAGCAATGCTTCAAGCATCATGCACATACAAGGCTTCACCACAAACACATGAGATGGTAGCAATATCCATCAGTAGCTCCTCCCTAGGGAGAGCTTCCGGGGAGTATCCTAGTGTCAAGGTTTCCAGAAGTGCAAAGAGATGGGGATGAAGAAGACGACCTGTTTCTCTGTATGGTAGATTTCTCACTAAGACGTGGCCTGGATAGCTGTCCTGCTTGGTGCATACCCCTGGAGTAAGTTTGCTTTCAATTATCCCTTTTGTTTGCATACCCCAGGATGGATGAAAGCTTACTCCTAAGTTAGTCAATCCTACAGGGGAATCAAGGCAATCGATACCCAATATACTCCATTTTTCATGATGCAAGGGACAGGAGTTGGAAAGCCTCACTACTTATAAAGCACTGATACACGAAGTTCAACCAACGGTCTCACGAGCCTCTCTTGGTCATTAAATCTATTGTAGAGGGCTGCGTGGCTAAGATTTAAGCACAGGGATTCTAAATTCAGTGGCCAGCCTTTTCACTTTTTGGTGGAGGAACTAATTAAGCCTGAAATTGCCCCCCCCCCCAAAAAAAAAAACAGGCAAAGGAAGTTCTGCAGAGAATCAGACAGAAGAGCTCCCAAGGGCGCATCTGCACATTCAAGAGCTGGTTGTAAGTCCGTTTGTTTAAAAAGTACAAGGATCAGAGTAAGCAATGAATGGATAATCACAATTCTGCCTCCAATCATGGAACAAATACCTGGCACCTTATAGACATTAATGAGGTAGTTTGCTCTGAAAATATAGTAAATAAGGAACAAAGCAGCAAGTGACTACTTCCTGGGGAATGTCTTATCCAGGCAGATTTCCTGATCAGCTTCCCGAGGGACTTTCAGCATGACAATATCCAAATGAACAGATGAACAGCTGAAGCCAATTTAAACAGTAGCAGGCAAGCCACTGTCTTTGCTAAATAAAAATTGTGTTAATGACAATATTACTTTCCATAACAAATTTCTTGGCAACACTTGGACTTAACTGGCATGGCAGTTCAGTTGAGGATACTTTCATAGCATCATTCACATTCTACCATTCCTCCCTGTCTCTGCAGCTCGACAGCTCCAGAACAACAGCAGTCCCATTCTTTGAGGGTGAAGGAAGGAGTAGAATACAACACTTTCTTGTTTCTTCTGAGCACAAGCTAAAAACTTCCAATCCCCTTGCCTTCTCCCTTAGCCTGTGCACCAACCCCTGCCCACACCTAGTTTCAAGGAAAAACAGAGCCAGAATCCCATTGGTGGTGTGGACAGTCTTCTCTTTCTTTGTTATCCCAAGGCAAAAAAAAATGTAGATCAACCTCCTGAGGCAGCCAGCCCTAAGTGGGAGCCAGGAACAGGTGCAGAAGAACTGCTGCTGGACCATGTATGCAAAGGAAGCAGAAAGGCCTTCCAACTCATTGCCAGCAAGTCCATTCAGATACAAAGCAACCAGCTGACAGAGTACACTGCTGACCTTGCAGTTAGCAGCCCAAGGTGTAACCCACCCATCCCCGGGGTCCTAGAGAAGCCCTGGACCCTCTGCACTGAATGATGCCACAACTATTGCGTCTTTGTGAGAGGAGGAAAGGGGGGTGAGAAGAATAGCATGGACTCAGCACAATAAAACCTTCAAAACTCTAGAAGTGGTTGCATTTGGCCACTCTTTGAAAGAAGATGGGGAGGGAAGGAGGTACATCAAGTGAACAAGACATAGGAGAACCAGGCCCTTGAGCTGCAAAATCATGATGATCCCTCTTGGTGGATATGAAATAAATACCGTGAGCGACCCACACAAAGGCCATTCAGGGCTCTTTCAATGTGCTCGATTCTTGTAATGTGATCAAGCTTAAACTTGATTCTACAAGCCTGAAAGTTCTTCCCAACTCTCAGGAGTCGAGCTCTTGGGTTGCCCTATTTTGTACGAAGTAGGAGAATCTCAATATCTGAGCCCTGAAGTAAGTGCCAGGCGTTGGAACCATCATGGCTTTCATGAGTTATAGACTAAGGTCAGGCACCTTGCAATACCAAACTTCCAGAATGCCCTTAGACTCATGTAGCAGAGAACTAGATTCTGGGCAATCACTAGAGTACAGCTTCTTCAATTTAGAGAATATAAAATAGAGATTTAGATGGGTTGCATTGTTTTATTCTATAATATGGCTACAACATAAGTAAGACATCCTAAGAATCCTCAGTTCAAAGCTTGCTCTGACCCTAGGGAAAACCTGAAGGCCATTCAAAATAAAGTTTATGTTCCCCCCAAATCACTGATATTGGACTTAAATACCAGAGGAAAAGAAGGGAAGTGTGATAGAAGAATAACCCATAAATGAGACCATCTTTCCAAGTTCCGACAGTCCTGAGTTTGGGCGCTTCACCTGTGTGCAAGCGCGGTTCTGCCATGGGAGAGAGGATTGAGGGGGTGGGGTGCACCTGCAAAGACTTTAACAGATTGTCTGGAGATCTAGTGCTGTCTCCAGATGGTCCATGTCTTTGAAAAAAACACACACAAAAAAAACCCTCTACCTTCGTATGGTGTAGTGGTTACACATTGGGCTACTAAAACTCAGCAGTTTGAAACCACTAGCTGCTCTGCAGAAGAAAAATGCAGCTTCTCTCTACTCCCAGGGTTGTTTGAGAGTTGCCACCTCAAACATCCACAGGGACATCTCTACCTTGTCCCACAGTATCTGTATGAGTCGGAATCGCCGTGATAACCATGAGCTTGCTCTTTCAGTCAATCTTGACAGTAACAGATCACTGCATCTCTCTTCCATAGAGCCACAGGCATGTTTGAACAGCCAAACTTCTGGTCTGTAGCTGAATCCTTCACGGGTATAAAACCAGGGCTTCTTATCTAATCATCCCTAGAAGTATGGCCATAGACTCAGGGATATTTTTTAATGATTTTTTTCCCCTTGTGAAATAATCCCTTAGGTGAAGAGTTCAAAGAACACAGTTCCATGGGAAAGAAGCAGGAACATTACAGAGTTTCATGATACTTAAGTGGTTTCAAATGTATCATTTTGGTTTTTAAAAAAATCAAACCCAACCTCTACGGCGACTTCCAGGAATCCAAGCCAGATAGACAAACTTAATGACAATTAGTTACATCCCAGAGAAACATTCCTTTCTGGGGCTCTGTAATGATTAACCCAGGTCTGAGATGGCTGTGTCAGAGGACAGAGCACCCCTCAGTAAACAGAACACACATGACATGATTCCCGGAACCAGGTTACCACTGCACAACAATTTTTAAGCCTGACCAGAAGCCCCATACATTCCCAAATGGGAATAGCTCTCAATGCTTTTTGAAAAAAGAAAACCCCCAAACTGACATTTCTCAAAAGAATCAGGTGATCCCATGTGCATATCAGAATCTTCAGATTTCACTCAAGAGCTCCTTATCACCAAGACCTGGAAAGAATGCAAGGTTCCCTCCTACGAGGAAACATAAGTGCGATATCTGGTCTTATTGCAACAGCTGAACCAGGTGCCAAGAGCCTGTGGTCCAGCCAAAGTCTTCTGTCAACTCCATATCCACAGGCACTGTGACTGGGGAGGACCCTCTGCAGCCTGCCAGAGCTCCAGCCCAAGCCTTCTCCGCAGCCATTCCAGCAGAGCAGGAGGCTGGACGGGAAATGCAAACCCTTCCCAGCAGCCACCACAGTCCTCGGAACCTTTTATGCAACCAGCACAAACTGGAACATTTGCACAGCACCCTATTTCTGTAAACCTAATAATATTTTTAAACACACTGGAGGAGGAGAGTCCGTGGAAGAGGTCTGTGTGGGATCATTTTGTAAAAGAAAAAAAATGGATTGCTTTTCAAAAATTCATCCCCGGTGGCTCTGCTTCAAAAGAAGCCAGCCTTCATTCATCGAGGAAGGAGGGTGTGTGGGGGACAGATATTGGTTCACCTCAGGGTCAAGTTCAAGACCATAGACTTGCCTCCCAGGGGAAACCCTTCTCACAGGCCACACAGCACGGTGGGTTGAGGGTGGTGAGCCGGTACCAGGAAGGCCAACAGTGCCTGCCGCCCACGTGATTTACCTGGAACATTGGGTAGGTCAGAAACGTTTCCAGCATCCTCCCCTCGCAGGCAGGGTTGGCTTCGTATTGTTTTAAGAGTTTGTCGAAGTCTCTGTTTTGCTTACAGTTGGCGAGCACTTGGAGGCTGTATTGGTGATTACGCACAAATTCTTGATAAATGTTCAGCATGGGGAGCAAAATGTCGAACAGATCGGCTGCAAAGAAGAAGAAAACATGGCAGTTTCTTTTGGCTGGGGGCTCCCAGCGCTGGGTGTCAAGCATGCGTAGAGACCCAGGGTGGGTGCCTGATGACTGATTTGATAGAATGAACACAGGGGAGGCCCAAATCACGGAAATAGAGCCCAGGAAGTGTGGAGACAGAGTCCCTCGTAGCTAAGGGGGCTTACACGTTAACAGGAAAATTAATATTGTTTAGGCTGAATAGCTTAGAGGGTCCTGGGGACAATAATCAGTGAATTCGCTTGGCTGCTAAGCAAGGGGTTAGACATTCAAGTCATGCAGAGGCCGGGGGTGAGGGTGGAGGTGGGATGAGGGGTTGGAGGTGGGGCAAGAGAGACCCTGGCCACCTGTCTGGGAAAAATCAGCCAGGAGAAAACCTGTGGAGTACAGCTCTGCTCCAACCTATTCTCTCTCTCTCTCTCTCTCTCTCTCTCTCTCTCTCTCTCTCTCTCTGTCTCTCTGTCTCTCTCTCTCTCTCTCTCTCTCTCTCTTTCTCCTTTCTCTGTAGCCATACTAAAGGGAGGTTCTTATATTAGAATGCACTTACCTAAAATTAAGGTAGGCCAGTTAGCTATTCTTGCCTTCAGTCCTTGATGAAATATTTCATGAAGAAACATAATTGTTTCGCTGTTATCAAAGAAAATAAGATAGTTATTGTAGAGTGCTTGTTTTGTGAAGGGCTTCTTCTCAGTCGTGCCCCGTCTTGAAAGGCTGCCACACCATACCAGCATGCACCATGCTCCTTGCTGCTCAACAATGTATCCTTCAGGCCACCTTAAAGCCCCCCAATAGTCTGAGATAAGTTTAGAAACCAAGAGGACAGCAAGCATCAAATCATTGTTCTCTAGCCCTCTTCACTGCATCATGAAATGAACTCTGCTGTGAAGAATATAACACTTGAACTGATGGTGAGAAAATGAAAGTTAATATTCTTTTTCCTCTTCAATTGATTCTTGCCGACAACTTCCCCACCAGCAAGGACTTGGCAGAACCCCACGTAACCTCTCCTAAGCCCCACAAGAAATGTAAATGCCTTTTTAAAAAGGCAGAGTCTGTACAGCGGCACTAAAAAGAGAATCATATACAAATTTGGGATCTAAGTTCCGAAGATGGTCAAGGGGAGTAGTTAGCAAAGTCAAACTATTATTTGTCTTGTCCTTATGAAGAAGTAGGTTACAGGAATAATCCTTTGACACTTTCTCTAAACAACCCAATGACATAATCCAATACGGAATAATTCACCAAAATGAGAGTCCAGGTGTGCAAGTAAACTCCCACTATAAGCTACCATAAGAAAATGGCCTATTTTCAAGCGATCATTCAAATAGAATGGATACTTTGTAGTGATTCTGTTTTTTTTTCTTTATGTACAAATTTTGACTAAGTCATGTCTGCCTTTGAGAGATTTCAACCACATCTAGTTTGGCAGATATTGCAGGCAAGTCTTTCCATGTCCACACAGTCCTTCTTCTCAGTGAGGAGAGAGAAGAGCTAAAATCACATTTCCCAGATTCTCTTGCATCTAAGGTTCTTAACATAAATTTAGTTTTCACCCTTAGCTGAACCAGGTAAAAGAGTGAAGGCAGAGGCAGAGGCTAATTTCCTGGTTTCTAATATCATTCTTAGTGACTCTGAGATGCATCAGACCTTCTAATATGCCGACCTCAATAGTCTGAATTCCTCACCTCCAAACATTTGTCCTCTGATGTCCTTAGTCAACATTCCTATGATTAGACACCGTCACTGTGAATAATTGTACCCTGTTACTCACTTTCAGGAATATAATTTTCTGACTGCCTGTGATTTTTTGGTTCGCTGCCTTTAGAATTCTGGCCCCCAAATTCATTTTACTTCACCAATAACTAAATCTACTTTTTCAGTGAAGAAAAGCCCCCGCACAGCATCACTTCAGATGCTTGGGCTCAAACTTAAAGCCTTCAACCCCGTTGTTCTTCTCTCAATTCATCTTATTGCTCTCACACAACGCCCATTCCCCCCTCCCCCTCCCCCTCTTCACCTTTAACCATGCAACTCAAAAGGACTGAGGAAAATCTCAGAATCATTCCATCAGGACTCACTGTAAAGTCATGACGATGGCCTAATACAGGTACTCAATGCTCTGCAGCATCCCATCTCTTGGAATGAACTGCCCAATATGGTTTGCTATAGCTATCCTGATGGCATAGGACTGAGCTACTGACCAAAAGGCGAGCTATTTGAGTCCACCAATAACTCTGCAGGAGAAAGACCACGCTGACTCTTCCCTTAAAACTTAAAGTCTCAGAAATCCAAAGGGGCCGTGCTCTCCTCTCCTCTCAGATCTTTATCAGCTGTCATCTTCTCGGGGGCAGTGGGTTGAGTGTGGGGGAAGTCATCTTTTTAAGAGGAAATTTCCAAGTTTTTACTCCCATGGAGCTGTTGGCAGATTCGAATCATCAGCTTAGGGTTAGCAAAAAAAAAAAAAAAAAACCTTTAAAGATCATGCACCACTGGGGATCCTTAGCAGTCATATTACTTTTCCCTAATCCATTTCCTCCTCAGTCTCTTTGCTCTTTTCCCCTCTCTTCTCTAACTCCAGCCATTTCTTTCCTGTTCTCACTGTCAGCTCTTTCCCTTGCTCCCTAGCTAGTAATATGGGACACAGGTCATGGATTGAAGTGTGGCTCTCAGAAAGATAAACTGAAGCTATACCCTTTGGTATCTGTCATTGAGACCTTGTTTAGAAATAGGACCTTAAAAAAATAAATAGGGGCTTTGGCCATGTTGTCAGTTAAGTTACAACCCAATATATATAGGGTTCTTATAAAATAAGAAACACAGATAAATACAGAGAAGAATGTCATGCTGACCAAAGAAACAAAGAATTAGACTTAATACTGCAGTTAAAAGCCAAAGTATGTCAGAGATAACCACGAAGTAGATGAGATATGAGATGTTCCTTAGATATCTTTCAGATAGACCATGACCCTACTGAATCATACAAATTTCTGTTGTTATAAGCCACCTATCTGGCAGAGCTTAGTTAAAGCAGCCTGTGGTATATAATCCGTTATATATAATCCGTTGTCAATTTGAGAGGATTAAAAGTGAAGGGGTGGAGTAAGGAGACAAGTAGCTCACTGGAGGCAGGACAGGGGCTCACGCCCTGGGAGACACTGCAGTTGACAAGACACATGGAAACACACTAGTGCCCTGAGCTGGAGGAGCCACATGGAGATGCCTGCCAGTGCTGAGATGCTTATAACACCACTGGTTTCACAAGACTTCCTACCCACTGGCCTGTGATCTTCCTGCATTCGGTGTCATTGCATGTGGTCCGTGAGTCTGAAGAGGAATTTACAGATCGGTATCAGACATATGAAGTAATATCAGACTAATGGACTTGATCTGGACTGGGCTGCGATGTTTTCTCAATATTTAATTACTCTTGTATATAAAGCATTTTCTTACACACATATGAGTGTCTATGAAGTGTTTAAGACTCTCCGAGGGCTGAGTCCCGGTGGCGTAAGTGGTTGAGTGCGGGACTGCGGCCTGTGGGCTTGGTGGTTCAAATCCAGCGGCGATCTCAGCTGCAGCGCTGGGTAGCGCCCATGACCACCAGATGGCAGTGATGCCCCCTCCCCAAAACAAAATAAAACAAAATAAAACAAAGGCACTCCAAATTTAAAAAAAAAAAGACATTCTAGTTTCATTTATGATTCTCATCCTATAATATTGACAGATTCTCTTCCGTTTTCTTAACTGATTCCTCAGCATCATATTATATATTCTTTGCCAACACTATAATTCAACTGCATCAATTATCTTTTTATTTTCTTTATTCACAGTCCAGCTCTCATATGCATATGAGGTGATCCAAAATACTATGAACAGGATCAAGCTCACCTTAGTACAAAGTGACATCTTTGCTCTTTTAACACTTCAAATAGGTCATGGGGCATCAATATGCCAGTGAGAGTCACCTTTGATTTCTGGAATGCTGTGCCCACATGTGTTGATTTTAATTTAATAAAATTAAAGCCCACTTCAATCTTTTCTGTTTATCATGATGCTGTTTACTAGTCCAGTTGTGAGATGCTTGCTTTCTTTACAATGAGTTGTACTCCATCCTGAAGACTCTAGTTTTCAATCTTCAACAGTAAGTGCTTCCCTTTTGGCAAGCAAAGTTGTATCATCTGCATATGGCAGGCTTGTCCAATCTTGGGACTACAGGCTACTTTACATCATCTAGCTTCTGGGATCACTTGCTCAGTACAGAGCTTGCATAAGTATGGCAGAGTAGGCAGCCCTGACGCACACCTTTCCTATTTTAAACCACACAGTGTCCTCTTGGCCTATGTGCATAAGCACAATTAAGTGTTCTCAAAATCCTTCTTCTATGCCACATTATCCATAATTTTCTATGTCCCACACAGTCCAGTACCATCACATAATTTAAGAAGTATAGATAGCCATGTGATACTCTTGGCTTTCAGCCAAGATCCACTGATGTCAGTAAAGATATTTTTTGTGTCCTCTTCTGAAACTCACCTGAATTTCTGGCAGCTTCTGTAGATACATGAGTGCAACCATGTAAAAATGGTTTTCAGTAAAATCTTACTTATGTATGATCAATTGTGACTTTGTACAATAATTTCTATATTATGATGGACTATCTTTCTTTGGAATTGGCAAAAGTATGGATCTCTTCCAGCTGGTTGGTCAGATAACTGCCTTCCAAATTTCTTGGCATAGAATAGTGAGAACTTTCAGCACTACATCAATTTGGTGAAACATTACAATTGATCGGTATTCCCTCAATTCCTGGAGACTTGATTTTCACTAACGTTTTCAGTGCAACTTGGACTTCTTTCTATACTATTGGTTCTTGAGCATATAAAATGGTTGAACGGTGAGCAATTCTTTGGGCTCAGTGACAATGATTATTTCTTTCACCGGCTTTCCATGCCTCCTACAGCATTCAATATTTTGCCCATGGAATCATTCCATAGTGCAACTTGAAGCTCCATTTATTTTCCTCAATTCTTTCAGCTTGAGGTATGCTGAGTGTATTCTTCCCATTGATTGTCTAATTCTAGGTCAAGATCAGTGCACATTTCATCATTATACCTTCCCTGATCTTCTCAAGCTACCCTTTGGGGTGTTCTTTTCAGCTCTTTCATTTTAACATTTTCTTTATTCACTTTACCTTTCCTACATTCCAGAGTAAGTTTAAGAGTCTCTTCTTCATTGTCTTTTACTAACCTTTGCTTTCTCCATTTAAGATTTTCCTGACATTATCCCATAATCTATATGGCCTTTGGTCACTATAAGCTATATGTGTCAATTCTAGTCTTAAGATGGTGTCCAAATCCAATAGGATACACTTAAGATTGCATTTTGACTATACTAAACTTTTTCTTCAGTTTCAACCTGAACTTGCATATGAGCAATTTATGGTCTGTCCCACAGTCATCCTCTGGTCTTATTTTTGACTGTCGATGTTGAGCTCTCTATTTTCTATTTCCACTGGTGTAACCTATATTTTTCCTGTCTACTTCATCTGGTGTGGTTCAAGTACATAGCCACCTTCTATGTTGTGGAAAGGGTTGTTGTTTTTTTTGCTATGAAGAAATCATCGATCTTGCAAAATTGTATGATATGATGTCTGACATAATTTAAATCACCAAAGTCATCCTTTCCAACTATTGATCCTTCTTTGTTTCCAACTTTCAAATTGCTGTTACCAGAAATTACAGACACATTTTGATCAATTTCAGACAGAAGAAGTTGGTAGATTTTTCTATTTTTTTAATCATTTGCTTTAATGGTTACTATCTGTGATGATTAGATTACATGTCACCTTAATGGCATCTGTGTAAATGTAGGCATAAAGCTCAATCAGGTTTTGCCTGGTTATGCTCCTTGTGTTTGTGTGTGGGGGTGTGTGTGCCCTTTTTATAACATGGATGCTGAGGATGGAGCTCCCTCTTGCACTTCACTTTCTTAGTTGACTGAGTTCTGTGTCTCGCATCTGGAACCACTGGCTCCAGAGTCACTGTACCCCAAAGAATTGCTTACTGTTCAACCATTTCATGTGTTCAGGCTGTCAGCACTTTTTGACTTTATCCTACAGATCCTGGTTCCGTGAGACTGTGATCTCCTAGCTTCCACCTTCACCTTCCTCCTCCATCTACCAGCAGCTGCGTGACTCTGAGTCTCTTATTAGTGTCTGACCCATGGACTTCAGTTGTGCTTGGTAAGGCTGCTTTATCAATATAAAATTCATTCTTGGTATGAAGTTCTTTCTCATACATATGAATGCCACTGGTTTTGTTTCTGTAGAAAATTCAGCCCAATGCAATATGGAAATTTGAATAAAAATATGGATATTTGAATAACTGCATAGGCATTCTCGTTTCACGATATTGAAATATCATTCTTTTTCGATTTATCCTTCCTCAGGTAACCAACTGGCTGTCTGATTCAAATTGGCCAAGACCAATCCATTTTGGTTCACTGATGCCTAAGATCTCTGTTTTCCATTTTACTGTTTATGACATCCAATATTTCTACATTCACACTTTGTACATGCTATGTTCCAATTATTGTTATTTTTTCTTTCTTTCTTTTTTTTTTCTTAGGCATCACTGCCCTCAGGCGGTGGGAGTAGGAGCCCAGCTTTTGCTCCTGGGAGCCGGAATTGAACCTCCATCCCACTGGGCCGCAGTCCCGCGCACAACCACTACGCCACCGGGGCTCAGCCCATGTTTCAATTATTAATAGATGTTTACAGCTATTTCTCTCAGTTGGAATCATGCCCCCAAACCAAATAAAGCTCCTTAAAATTTGCTGCCATCATGTCATTAAGTTTGACTATACTTTGATGCGTTGCATTGGGCGAATCTGCTGTGCAATACATCAAAGTAGAGTGAAGCTTCATGTAGCACTACAGCTGTTTTTTCCTGTAAGCTTTCCAGTGCCTAGTTTTCAGAAGTGGACTGCCTCATCCTTTCTTTTACTCTTTGAGTGTGAATACTCCAATGAAATCTGTTTTTCACGGGCAATTCTGCTGGTCTCTGAAATACTGGGTGCATAGTTTTCTGCATAAGGCCTCACTCGAGCCACGATAGCCTGACAAACTGACAGATGAATGCCTGATCCATAGCAATTCTATGCACAACAGAATGAAGCACTGCCTGGTCCTACACCTTCTCATCATGTTTCCTATGTGTGAGCACATTGTTGCGGCCACTGTGTTCACCCATCTTCTTGAGAACATTCCTCTTTTTTGCTGAATGAATGATAGATTCTTTAGGTAGCAAGCATTAATAGATATGAACTCTTTTCACTTAACATTATACCCTGAGATGTTTGGCGTCATTGAGTCAGCTCTGACTGAGTTACTCTATATGCAACTGTCCAGTCCTGTTGCATCGTTGGTAAGTTTGAGCCTATTGTTAAAGTTACTGTGCCCATCCATCTTGTCCGGGGTCTTCCTCTTTTTTTGCTCCCTCTCTACTAAGTACAATGTCCTTAATCAGAGACTGGTCTATCCTAACAATACATCCAAAATACATGAGACAAAGTCTCGCTTTGCTTCTAAGAAGCATTCTGGCTACACTTCTTGCAAGAGATGGCTTGTTCTTTTGGTAGTCCATGGTACTTTCAATATTCTTCACCGGCACCTAATTCAAATTCATTGATTCTTCTTCCATCTTCCTTGTTTGATGTCCAATATACATCTGAGATCACTGATGCGGCCATGGCTGGGGGCAGGGCCACATTCGTTTTCAAAGCGACATCCTTGCTTTTCCATGCTTTCTTGTGCTGCAGATGTACATCATGCCATGCATTGCTTTGATTTCTTGACTACTGCTTTTATGAGCACAGATTGTGCATCCAAGTCATGAAATCCTTAATGAGTTCGATCTTTTCTCTCCTTATCATGATGTCACCTATTGATTCGCTTGTGAAGATTTTTGTGTCCTTCACATTAAGTTGTAATCCAGCCCGAATGCTGCAATCCCTTCATATTTAAGTACCTCAAGTCTTTCTTAGTTTCAGCAGACAAGACTGTGTCGTCTGCATAGTGAGCTCATCGAGGATCAGAGCAGGGCTGAGATTTGGAGTCACTGGAGGGCTATGTGTTTGATCCTCTTTGGGTTAATTAAAACACACTGTTTTTAGTATAAGAAAAGGGTACATAAGACTATGTTTTCACTTGCTTAGATCTGTGTTAGGAAAAAATTGGAGGGTATATAAAACACTAATAGAAATGTGATAGAGACAGGATGAGAATGTGATTTGTAAATATTGGCTGATGTTTTTATGTTGTTTTAATATTCCAAGCCATGTGAGTGAGGACAAGGATTTCCTATCATCTTCACTGATGAATCTTGAGCTGTAAAGACACTATAAGTATTTAATGAGTGGATTAATTTACAAGACCTGGTACTAGTTTTACTCTCCCTAAAATATTTCTGTATAATTACAGGTAAAGCTCTATCTATCACTCTATTCACTTCAGTTTATGAGGGAGCCACCATCCCAAATGTGCACATACACACACACGCACACAATGGCAAGAAAGCATACATCAAGTAGCAAGGAAAAAAATTACAGTCCAAAATTCAAGATCAAAATATGGAGCACTTAGAGTAAGTCTTTTAAGAGATGCAAATGAGTCTTTCTCACGAAACTTTGGTGTGTGCAAAGACAAACCTGTTGAGAAATATGCTGCTGACATCCTCGTGGCTGATGGGGGGCTTCTTGGAGCTGGCTGCCATCCTCAGGGGCCGGAGGAAGCCGTTGACCAGGATGCGGAGCTGATGGACGTACTCTGACTCCGCCTCCACCATGGTGAACACAACCTGGTTTCTCTTCCTCATGCTCTCAGCATGCGGGGAACAAATGTAATCCTGCACTATGCTCTTCCACTTCCTCCTACACAACCACCCTCGCATGAAGCTCTGGACCTACAGGGCCAAGACAACAAGAAGGAATCTGACAGAGGGGAGATGCTGGCTGGGTGGAAAGCGGCAGAAATCAGCATGAGAGAAGACGCCAGCCTTCTTTTATCAAACGCTAAAAAAAAAAACCAAAACGCATGAACATTATATAAACTTTTATATAAACTTTTAACAGCAGAGGTACTTTACAAAACGTAAATGTATAGAATAAAAGGTCTCCCTTCCACTTGAAATTCCCAACGTATTCAGTTACTATTAATCTTCTAGAATTTTATCAACATAGATATGAATATAGATATTTACTTTTATATATAAAATGAGAGCACATGTACTGAGCTCCATCCCTTGTTTTTTTGTTTGCTTGCTTGTCTATTTTGTTTTGTTTCATTTTTTGCCTAACAGGTTGCATGATAGTCCACTGTACCATAGTTTTGCAGTCACTCCCCTAGTATTGAACATTTGGGTGGTCTCCAGGATTTTGCATATATTGTAATGTATACATATGCACACATATATAGATATATACAAAGCTTTACTCCCGCAAATGTGTTTGTTTAGTAGAACTATACTGACCACATTTCAATAGCTTCTCCTGTTTTGTTTTTGTTTTTCCTTCTTTTTTGCCAGTGCAGTAGCAAAAAAAGTACCTAAGTTTCAAACACAAGCACACTCTTATTTATGCCAGATGATGCCCAAAACACTAATAGAAACAAGTTTGGGTCCACTAGGTATGTTGTAAGGAGAACTGGAGAAGAAACGCAGTCCCAGCTTCATCCTGACTGATGACTGAAGTTAGGCTGTAACTTCTCTGTGTTCTCCAGTCTCTTCTCAGAAAGATAAGGGAGCCCAGCTGTCCTGTGTCTTAGGTAACACTGCTCCCCCAGGAACACATGGCAAACAATGGCAAGCGTTCCCTCCAAATAGCAGAAAAAGGAAGATCATTTCCCCCCTGAGAGTCACAAGTTTCTTGCATAAATACTTCTTCAGGTCTCTCTACATGGATTCTGAGGGACCCTAGTGGTGTAGTGGGTTGAGCACTGAGCTACTGACCACAAGGTGAGCAGTTTGAAACCAAAACAGCTCTGTGGGAGAAAGAGGAGGCTTTTCTACTCCTGTAAAGAGTTACAGCTTTGGAAACCCACAGGGGTCGTTCTACTCTGCCCTGCAGAGTCACGACAAGTCACAATTCACTCGACGGCAGTGAGTTTGGTAGAGGGCTAGAGGGACTCAAACTCACTGTCATAGGGTCTATTCTAACTTCTCCCTCTTTACAGGAGAACAAAGGCACACGTCTTACTCCCAAGTGGACTCTAAAAATCAATACTGTACATACTCTCCTAGAGAACAACTCTGTGCATATAGTTACTAACATTTCAAAAAGGGAATAAGTAGAAAATTTCTTCATTAACAGCACAGAATAATATTGTAAGTTAGGTTTGGAAAAGAAGTGTTAATTAAGAATATATCAGCCCACTTACTCCACTCACCAGTGAGTAAAGGTCAAGTTCAATGACACAACTAGAAAATGTGCGTCGAGACTCAATACTTGTCCACCAGATATTTTCCAGTTGTAAAGATGTTCTCATTTGGCCACATGGGCAAAATACATTATCTATTTGCAGAGAAACTTATTTTTCAGGAAAGAGCATGAGATAGAATGCTTCGGTAGAAACCATGGTCATGATCTTTGATCCGAATTCCCTAGGTGTGATTTGAAAAATAGCAGGTAAACCTAAAAGGGGTGCAGGTTTCCTTTGTGTGGTGGTGGTCACTCGACAAACGTGTTGCCTGCACTATTTTTAAAGGCTGGTGAATGATGTGTGTCGAACAATAGATCAGGATATGATGGCATCCTTGACCCACATGGGCTCTGTCTCTGTCCAGTTGGGTGGTCTTGGGCACGTTAGCCAACTTCATTGGATCTCCTGTCCCTCATGTGTAAAACAGTGGATCAAAAATGGACCTAAAGTCCTTTCTCAATAAGAAAAGTATTTGATACTGTGTGGTAATTTTAGCAAAGAGATAAACTTGCAAATAAGGGTATCATTAAAAGCATCAAATCACTGTCAAACTTTTTCTTAAATCTCATACTTATCTGTTCAGAACATTCTTGTATTGCTGCTGTTGTTGGTGTTAAGTGTCGGCAAGTCCATTCCCATTCATAGGGACCCACGTGCAACCAAACAAAATGACTCACGGCCCAGTCCCGGGCTGTTCTCATAGTAGTTCTTATGTGTAAGCCCATCCATGAACCGTGTCTTGTCTGTCTCTTTTCCGACGCCCCACTACCTTACCAAAGCATGATGTCCTGTTCCAGGGACACCCTTCAGTTTTTCCAGACCATGTGACTCACACTGTCTGTCTAAAGTATCACATAGGCAAAGACCTGCCCCTCTTCCACAAAGTCTAATTCTCTCATCTGCTTACCAATTTTCTCACCATGAGATCAATTTCTATGCAAAGAAAAAAGTTATTATGACTATAACTCTAAACTCCAGCCACACTTTAATAAAATTTTGTGGGGAAAGAGTATGCCAATTATTTAAGGAAACACTGTAAAAGCTTTCCGTAACTTTATAACCAATTTCTGGTTTTGGTCTCTTCACGTCAAGAAAATGATGTTATTATTTGGCAAGATCAGAATACAGAAATAAATTCATTTGCAAACAGTCCTTCCCACACAGATATTAGGTTGATTCGGAACATGAAAATAACATAATTAATTTTGAAACCTTTTTAACAAATTCAAATATAAAGGCTTTCTTAATTATTTTCTTTTTAAGAAACTGAAAAGTTTTAGATATTAGCTTCCAAGAAGGCTTTTCCACGGATCTAGTTTTCAGTAAATAGGAATATTTTCCAGCTAATAGAAATAGTCTCAAAAGTGGACTTTGTTTACTTCTAATGTCAAATGAAAGCTTTCTGCCTACACTGAGCAACAGCAAGCTCTCCTATGTACTGAGACAGCATTTTCTACAACAAAACAGAAAATGTGGTTGTGTACTCGTAATTGCCTACTCTTCATGGGCAGCAGCATTAATCTGTGACACACCATGTAAGTCCAGTCCAATGAAAACAAGGTAATTCTAAGAACAGTGCTTTACTTTTTTATTGCTTGCAATCTGAAACATATTGTGATTTAGTCTTTAGAGTCACTGGATCAAAGTCAGAAGGCCATTTCAAGTCCTAGGATAACCAAGGGAAAAATTTAGTACAGATAGATAGGAATTAGACAAGATTAAAAAGAATTCAAGATGTAAAGATGTGTATCCAGGAAAAACACTTCAAAGGGGAAGCATTTATTTCTACATTCTGGGAACAAATCTAAGTAAATACTGTATAGATGATAATTAAGATTAGTGAATCCCAAACCTTGATGACATAAATGAAAACACAGGGGACTAAGGCGAGTGCCAGTATCTGATTCATTGCAGAAGCATTAAAACGGTAAGCTACAGCCATGTGGGAAGATCTGCTGTTTACACGATTGCTAAAGAAGGAATAAGCAAGAGTGAAACAGACATCTAAGTAATGATCTTGATTTCCAAAACTTATCACATACTAAAAAAATATCTTTTCCTAAATAGCACTGAAGATAATGTAATTATTCAATTATAATGTAATTGAAAATACTTCCCCCAAATATGAAAACTTGGGACAGGAGGTAAACAAAAACTTCAATGCTGTAAAGCAAATTCCAGCTCACAGTGACCCCATAAGCCACAGTGGAACTTTTCTGTAGGATTTCCAAGACTATAAATCTTTTTTCAGCAGTTTTATGGGCATCTAGCCCACATAGAGAAACTCAGTCATTCAGGCACATTAAAAAGAATTGTATAATCATCTTCACGCTCCATTTAAAATATTTCTTCTTTCTTTCACTTGTTGTGATACCTCCCTATTTTCCCTCAACCTCCCCGGGCACATCCACCAAGAAATCATCCATGTAGCCACTGTCTCTATAGCTTTACTTATCCTGGATTTCACATACAGAAAAAACATACAAAAATAAAATTAAAAATCCCATTGCACTCTGTATTATAGCAAGTTTATTCACATTCCTGGGTTGTGGTCAGAGGGACTTCACAGGAGGCTTTAATCTCTGTGTGAAGCCTACAAAAGGATTTGGGCTGATTCACCCTGCCATCCATAACCAGGTGTTCACAATTTAAGCTCTGATACTATTCCCTTCCCTCCTCAGATTTGGATTTTATTTTTTATAATCCTTGGATCATCTAAACTGACGTGTTTTTTCTATGTGGGTTTAGGTGATAGCTCACCTCATTTGGAATTACACCTTTAAGACCCCAGATACTATTTTTTCTAATTGAGTGAGACACCCTCTAATTTCTTCGCCACAATTTGCCATGACACACATATATTCAGTGACCTCTTCCCATGGGTGAGCATCAAGTAGGACCATGCCTAATACTCTAAATTTTTATGGGAGCAGAGTGCCTCAACTGTGTCCTCCAGAGCAACTGGTGGGCTTGAACTGCCAACCTTGTAGTCAGCAAACCAAGGCTTAGATTCCTTTACCACCAACGCCCCTTCAAAAGTATGTGACTATAGCATGCAATTAGGAGGTTGAATTGATCATTCAATTGGAGAATATTGTGTATTTTTATCGTCTTGGCTGTCGTATCTTTGAACCAGAAAGAAACCTCAAGCTGCAGCTTCCCCCCATTTAGAAGCTCAGCAATTTCCCCCTTGTAAGACGAGAAGCCATCCATAGAGGAACCCCAACACTGCTTCCAGCTCTGGGAAAGGCCGGCAAAGACACCCCTGCAGCCCAGACTCCTGGTTGCAAAAGCACCCTTCGATGCCAGAAAAACCCAGTGTCCTCCTACCTTTTTAATTTTTTTGATGTCTGGGTCTTCATCTTCTTGGTTGCTTTGGTAAGGTCGCATTCGTTCCTTGGTTTTATTAAGAGCGATAATCTGTAACACAAAATTGGTCCCATTTCATGATTTGGTAAATAGTGGATTCAAGGGGGTTTGTCCTGCCTACAAGGAGAGTCTATGAAATCTTCAAGGAACACTCACTTTGGGTGTACCCTCTCTTATTTTGGTGCTGAGGCAAGAGGAGGCAAATGTCAGTCCCAGAGCTGGTGTCACCAAAATGGGTTCTAAGAAGTGACTGTGCCAAGTGTAGAGTGGAACTTGGATTAAAAGACATATTTACTCCAAGCTCTAAGTCTCAACCGTCAGGGGTGATCTGCCCAGCCCCCCTCAGTCATTTATCACCAGTCTCCTGAGGGTGAGGCTAAGGTCTTAAGTGCAGTGTTTGAATGAGCCCAAGTGATAACGCAGGGGGAAGTGTGCAGACAGAGCCCTGGGTGGATGCCCGTCAGCCAGGAAGTTTTCTCAGAAAGGGGAGGAGGACTGGCAGCTCGGATCCCTTCTCTCTATCTCCAGTTCAATTCTCTAACTGTGAGGGTTAGCTCAAGGCCAGGTGGCCTCTCAACTCCGGGTAGTGATCAGGAAGATGTATTTCCTAAATGACCACTCCGTAGCAGCTTGTACAAGATTTTCAGAACTGACACCGGTTTACTCAAGTGTAAGCACAAAGACTTGACAAGTTAAGAGATCACAACACCCTCTCTGAACCCTCATTACTTTTTCATTTCCAGTACCAGATAAATTCCTCTGCCATTTTCTGGTAGGGAAGTGGGAAATAAATTATGGCTTCTGTCAAGAGACCACAGAAGACATACCTGCTGGTGACAGTGTTTAGCTGGAATCTATATTCAGACTATAGCAGAGCATCGTGAAGACAGAACACACATAAATATTATTGGGGAACATTGCTTGGTCCCCATTTCTCTCAGAGAGTAAATGCCAACCTCCTTCGCCTAGCAGACAAGCATCTGCTCTAGTTTACTGTGGCAAAAGAAAAGAACACAATAATTTCGCTTTAAATTACAGTGCCTGATATAGTCTTTTAAAAGGCAGGATTGTTAGGTTTTCTGTTGTTTCTACTGTATCAGATTTCAGGGTCTAATCACAAAGTTAACAATTCTAATGATATGGTGAACAAAGCCCGCAACCGATTATCGCAGAAGTTAGTGTATCTCAAGGGGTTACTGCCTCACACTCTGTTCACTGGAGGGGACACAAGGAGCGGGAAGTGAAACTCTGTAGAAAGAATTCCCAGAGAGTGTCTGAGGGGAAAGGGTGGGAGATGTGAGGAGGACAATTCTGTGCATTGACAGAGCGACAAGACGGGTACCAAGGCTGAGGAGCTTGGGTAGTGTATGCCAGCAAGTATACAATTATACAAGTAGCCTTCATTTTGTCCTATTTTCTTCTTTGAATAGAAGGGGATTCTTTTGGAGAGAGAGAGAGAGAGAAATATCTCATTCTTTATATTCCTTTCAATTCTTCAAAAACTGGTCCCTTTCCAGGAGGAATCACAAAGATAACAAGGAGCGATGCACTTTCAGCTTCTGTCTACAATCTGAAGCACCCAGGGGAGCGGGAGGACCCAACACACCATAATGGTGGCGAACTGACTCCACAACCACCTGCTCTTCTCATTTGGGGGTCAAGCTCTAGGTGGGGACAGAAAGTCTGTGAAGCCTTTCTGAGGGGAAAGAACAATGGAAAAGGGGCTTGGAATTCCAGCTTTAGGAAAAATTCACCCTTGCCAGTATCTTATACTTTGACCCAAATGAGTCATTCAAAATTCGAGCAGGTAGGAAGTCAATTCTTTAGATCCAGTCAGCTACAAATTGCACTCTTTCTGAATGTGCTCTTGGTCCTTCCTTGACATTTTAGACTTTAATTGAAATGATGACAGACTTACAATTATCATGCAGACAAAGGTTTATCTGAAAGCAGTAATAAGGTGAACTCTTAAACATCTGATCTTTGATGGCTATTATCAGATGTGCGCATGTACAGCATATTTTCTCGATTTTTTTCTGTAACACATTTACCTAATCCTAACACAGCCATGGATTCATTGCTAGATCCATAAGCCAACAACATATGATGACACAGAAACTCAACTAGGGACTGAGATGCTGTCCAGAATTGGCCTTTGGTGGTGATGTGGAGATGACAATAAACATGGAACAATTTTAGGTCTAAGGTGTACCTCTGATTTAAGCCTCTCAATTTCTGTATCTTGATCTTCAAGTTGATGTCGTAGCTGATTAGCAGCGATTTTCTCAGTCTCCACGATCTGAACTAGATGAATGTACTTCTGCATCAGCACTTCCCTCTCAATCAAAATATCTGCATAACTTCAAAGAAAATGGCACCATTAGTCACAAAGCAGGTGCTGCTACGCAACACACACATAGGCATTACACAAAGTCCATAGAAAAATGAAATTCAGAGTTAGTGGAATTTCCCCACAAATGTTTTGAAGGCTTCCCATAAACTGTATTTAACTTTTGGCTGTGAGTTGGGTAAAGGTTTTTCAAAGCAAATCAGTTTTCCATCCAACAAAGTCATACATAGTTGGCTTTGTGCCATTGAAGGTGATCTGTACAATATCACCTCACTCCCCCCCCCCCTTGCCTTCCGGGTCTCACATTTCTATTTCTCTTTCCTAATCCTCTCTGCCTTCTCAACTTGGTCCTTAGCAAAGACTGTCCTTGCAATCTCCAAGGAGAGCTTATTTGAGGAAGTGCTCATTTCCCTCGTGTGGTTGCTCATCCTATACATCTGTCTATTAACATGTTTTTAAAAGAGGGCATAAATATCATTCATTTTACTCTCTCTACTTTATACAAACATGAGCTTTTGATCCTTTCATGGATCCGTTATGACAAGTCCATTTGAAGATGCTTTCCAGTCACAATTTCATCTGATACATGAGCCAAGTGAAAAGGAAATCTCAATAGCTTTAACAAAGAAAAGCTTCTTTAACAAAGAAATGAACACCTTTTAAAATTGACAGCGCTTGTCTTTGTCTCCAGGGACGTTTTACAAAATAGTTCCCAGAGGAAGATATACAGTGCTACCCCATCAGAACAGGCCTGCCTCCAAGCCGAGTGGCTGCAGTAACCACTCCAAACAGATCCTGGCTGTAGACCATCATTATGACCACACTAAAGACCAGCAGGGCGTACATAGCAGTCAACCACCAACTCTGCTTGGTTTTCTTTAGGATTGTGAGACCATTGACAACGTTCTTTCTAAAGCCAACAGAAGTGCTGATTGCATTCGAGAGATAAGCTTACACTTCTTTGGCAAGTATGATAAAAACAAACTCTTCAATTTTTGTTGACTAGGCAATTCTCTCTGATCAGGAATTTTGCTGCTAGATCGTACAATATCCAGGGTGGTAAAATGCCAATTCCTTCATCTTAGTTTTCCTACATGACATGTTAATGGTCACAATCAAGAGAAGAAACCAGAAACCAAACCTGTTGGCATCGAGTCAATTCCTCACAAGGGTGTATGACTGAGTACAACTGTTTCATATGGTTTCCAAGGTTGTATCTGGACAGAAGCACCAGCACACTTTTCTCCCATAGAAGAGCTGGTGGGTTTGAACTGTCACCCTTGGGCTTAGCAATGCAAGGCTTACCTGACAATTCCACCAGGGTTCCTGTTAGGCACACCAGGACTCCTTTATTTATAAAAAGAGTTACTACTGATCAATTATGTAAGAAGGACCCTATGTCATCTCATTCCATCCTCCCAGCAATCCCAACAGATAGATTTTATTTTCCCAATTGTAAGAGAATGAACCCTCAGGGAGGCAGAGTTGGGTCACACAGCTAGTAGCTGAGTTGGGATGAAAATTAAACTCTTTCTTACTCCAAGCTAGTGCTTAAACATAATCTAAATTTTCTTGCTACTGAGAATACATATGGTATAAACAAGAATTTCGTAGGAGACATATTTTGAGAGTCACCTCATATTCTCATAACCCCTTTTATAGAAACTTGGGCCATTGCATCCACATTGGCCCCCCAAGCCATTATATATATCACAATCGCATGAAGCCGGCCTGAGCTGAACTCTCCTAATCTGAATCTAGAGGTATCAGTGGCTCACCTTCTCTTGGGAGGCCTGATTCCTGGCCAGTGTACCACATACATATACAGGCACGACCTATCACTCCGCGGGGCTTTGTGTTGCTATGATGCTGAACAGATTTCAGTAGCTCTTCCAGAACAAGTCATTTTAGGAATGCAAGGAAAGTCAGCCTGTGAAAACCCTATGGATCACCACGGTCTAAGCCACAACCAGGCATGGAGATGCTGCAGATCTAGGCAGTATTTCATTCCATGGGGTCCCCAGAAGTCTGGGACCACTAGTCTGCAGCTGCCAATAGCAACCCAAACTACGGCAATGGCATTCCTTCTCTTGGTACACCTGGATTGGGCCTGTGATTGTGTTACTTGGACCCAGACAATATGAACTTGGAAACTCAGTTTGCATTGAAGGGCAGCTCTGTTTGACCACCCCCATGTCTAAGCAGCCAATCTGCTAAGAGAGAAAAGGATAGTGGGAAGATCAGAAAAGTTGGAGCAAGAGAGACAGATGATCTGAAACATCGTGGTAATTAATAACGGCCTAAGTCCTGTGAGGCTTTTCAGTCTCTAGTGACGGTCTCCTATCATTCCTGAGGGCAATTTTAACTCTAAAGTTTACGAGGTACTACAGTGTCCTCCTCATAAAATTCATGAAACAGTTGGGAGTAGATTTGTGCTACTTGGAATCAGAAGGGCCTTCAGACAATTCTAAAGTCACAAATTTAATTCAACTACCTCAACACCATCGCACTTATATCATGTGTGCTTTTGACGTTAAAGCGGGGGGGGGGGGAGTGGGAATGGGGTAGGGAGGCAGAAACATGCTGCTGGCAATATTTTTAAGTCACTTGCTCTTTAGTCACCTTAAGAAGAGAAAGGCGGTGTGGAATCTTAGCCAAAAAAGAGAAAGATGGGGAAAAGGGAGCGGAGTCCTTGCATAAAGAAGCCATTATTGCGATGCTTTAAAGGAAAGCACAATAAGAGTATAAGATAAATTATTAAACTTAAAATCCTACCTTTCCAACTCTAGAATCAATTTTATTAGAAACATGTTAACTTTCCGAGTAACCTTGTATCACGGCAGGGTCGTAAGTAAAGCAATTTTATTTTCATCTGAAGGAGAAAGAGGCGAGCCCAGAGAAGGATGAGGGCTGAGTTCGAGTCGCCCGATGACTGAGGTGAGCTTTCTCCCACTGCTCAGGTCCCACTGAAACCACAGCAGCGCCACAAAACAAGAAAATATGCCACAGACAGGCCAGGAATTTTAGTCATTCCTCTAAGAGAAAAACCAAATGGCATCAGATTGGTGGGGAAATTAGAGGAGAGGAAACCACAGATACGGATACTTGCATAGGCCTGATTCTCATGCAGGGTGGCCTGGAGAAGCTCCAAGCTAGAAAATGAACAATTACAGTGAGCAGGAGTCGTCAAAGGAGCACTTATAAGAGCATTCTTGATATGAGTGCTTTCAGAGCAATGAGAAGCTATGCACCTCCTCACATCAACCGATAAAAAGCAAGACTAGCAGCACTGACAAGGTCCTCAGGTCACAGCCTGGCTCTCTGTAGAAATGGGGTCATCTTCCTAAATAAGGATACAACTGAGGGAGCTGGACTCAGAGAGAAGAGCTTGAATTTACCTCAGATGTCCACAGAAGGCATAGATAGATAAGTAGATTAGATAGATAGATGATAAATAGATAGATAGATGATAGACAGATAGATGGTTGATAATAGATAAATGATAGATAGATGATAGATAGATAGATAGATAGATAGATAGATAGATAGATAGATAGATAGACAGATAGAAAGAGACCCAGAGCAAATGGGTTGATTAAGACTCATAGACACCGTACATGACAGAGTGACATTACTCCATGGAACTCCTGAGACCATAAATTTTTATCAAAGGAGATAGCCTCATCTTTCTCCCCTAGAGTGACTAATGGGTTTGAACCACTGAACCACTGACTCTGAAGAAAGTAGCCCAATGTTTAACTCACTGAGCCACCAGACCTCCTTTGAGAAATAGCATGCCTTTGAGAAGGGCCACAGAAGAACCGAAATAAGAAAGGGCCCTCCTTAGCAGTAAAATAAGGTGTGTTTGGGTTTGGAGTTTGCTTTTTAAGGCATCCTGGTCTCGCAACAGTTAGCAGCTTGGCTGTTAAGTGGAAGGTTGGTGGTTCAGACCAACCAGTGCCTTGGGCAGAGAAAGACCCGGTGATCTGCCCCCATCAAGCTCCCAGTCTACGCGGCAGTCCTAGGCTGTCACAATGGGTCACCATGAGTCAGGATGAACTCTGAGGCATCCAACAAGAACTATTGTCTTTTCAATGTAACAACATACCACAAACTCGACCATTTCAAATGGTGAGATTGCATTTGAAAAACTCTACGTATTTATTATGATTGATTCTGCTGGTCAGGAATCCAGGCACAGCTTAGCTGGGTCTGCTGCTCAGACTCTCACAGGACTATAATCAAGGTGACTTTTCATTTGGATGTTTGAATGGAGAAGAACTTTCTCCAGGGTCATTTGGGTTTGGGGAAAATTCATTTTCTTAAAGCTCCAGTGGCTTGTTTCTTCAAGGTCAGGCAAAAGCATGTTTTCAACATAGTTAAGTCTCCATTTGGGTGAATGCAAAATCCACTTTGATTGGGACTATAGTTTTATCTGACAAAACACTTTTCCTTTTGCACACACCCAACTTAATCAAGGAAGTGATGATCCCAAAGCCTTTGCATACTCTAGTCACTAGAGTCTAGAGGCTGGAAACAGGTCACAGCTTCCTCACCAGTGGGTGATTAAACCAGTCTACTTCTGAATGTGGACTAGGGGGACTCGCCAGCATATCTGCCTGCTGTCTATCCACACATCTGAACGGGAGCCTTGATATAATACAAAAAAAAAAAAACCATTCCTAATGACAGAGTAAACTCATGCCAACTATCAATGATAATGTTACCTCAGGGTTCTGCACTTGGAAATAAGGATGCCTAGACCCTTCAGAAAAGTCAATTCCAAAAATTAAATAAATAAGACCTTTGAGTAGCATTTTAAATGGCCCCCAGTGATCCTCACCTCTAGCACTTATGGATCCCCTTCCCTGAGTGTGCATGTAGCAAACTGACCCTTTTCAGCAAAGGGACTAGGACAAAATGGCTGGGATATCACTTTGAAGTTTCATATGCAAAAAGGTTCTGACTTCTATCTTGTTTGCCTTCTGGGAAAGGACTTGAGGGAAATCTCTGGCCAAGAGCAAGTGTGGGACTCAGGTGCCCATTCTAACAAGGGGTAAGGAGTAATAAGGCAGGGAAGTCAAGCCTCTCCAAGCTAAGCCTTCATATGACAGAACTGGCTGACTCTGGATTATTGCCATGTGAGGAGGCCTTGAAGCGAGGCCCAGATTCCTGGCCCAGCAAATTGTGAAATAATAGATACTTGTCACTTAAGCCATTAAATTTGGGGGTAATGCATTATGTGGCAAGACAATGGACAGTCCTAAATGAGCAAGGGATAAACAGTATATGAAACAAGGCTATTGGAAGCAGCCAAGCCCACTAACACTGAGTCCAAGTAGACTCATCATGTCCCTGTGGAAGGTTGCTGAGACTACCCAGAAGCAGACAGCGTCATCTTTCTTCATCTTTTCACAGAAGCAGACACCTTTCTTCTGAAAGGTGGCTGGCAGATTTAAAGCATTGATGTTTGGTTAGCAGCTCCACTCCTAACCCACAGTGCCACCAGGGCTCCTCCAAGGGACAAAGAGAAACATATCTTAAGAGAAATATGCCAGCATATTAGCATGATAAAGCAAAAAGCCCTGATCGACAAAAGAAATTATCAGGGAACAAGAGTTATTGAAAACAAACAAAGTAAAAGTGGTTGCTATCGTTTTTGCAATCAATGTATTTACTCACCAGTAATCCAGGTGCCTCTGAAAACAAAACTGAGTAGTCTGAGAGATAAGATACACACTAAACTAAAACACCAAAGAAAAAGACATAAAAGATATTTGGGAGCAACATAGGTGATCCAAGTTGTAAGAGGTCTTATATCTAAATTATGAGAGATATGTCTTATGGAAACCCCATAAGGGAAAAATAAAACAAAAGAAGATGCAGGAAGAAAAAGAAATAGAAGCAATCTTGCCTGATCCAAATTTATCTCAGTTCAAAGAAAAAGAATGATACAGATGTTGAGCAGGATCTAGGAAAATGTTCCATACTTGATGAAATATTAGAATATTGATATTTCAAACAAAAGTTAGAAAGGCTTTCAAAAGAGAACAAATTATCTAAAGGATATGCAACTCAAGGTGACATCATGATTTTATTTAACCTGGGAGGTTAAATAATTAGGGGAAGTTAAGGAGAAATATTTGGGTCCTAAATTTCTATACCAGGGCCACCATAAACCAACCAAAGTCCAAATAAGATAGAAAAGGTTGACTACCCACCCACACCTAATAACAGGAAAAGTTACAGAGACTTTTTCTAACCAAACGGAACAAAACAAAAACACAAGAAGGCAAGAAATCAAGTGAAAGGATGTCAAGGAGTCCACAAAGAAGTTAGAATTTGACTCAGGTAAGAATGTCCTTCAAGGAACAGTTATTCAATTCTATATTGTTAATCCCATTCCCGATGAGACCAAGCACTGATCTTAGCCTATGGAACATAATATTTCTGCAGCCAGGATGCTGATTTTTATATAAAATTTAGAGGGAAATGATTTAAATTTTAAAAAGTAAAAATAAATAGTAATCAAAGTAATAAAACATCCATGTTAGAAGAAGGGGAAAAAAAGTACAATATTCTTATTCTTATTAGAAGGGATTTAATATATATTCTGCTAAGTTGACAGATCAACATTGAGGGTTATATTTTAAGACACAAGCTCAACCAATGAAATAGTCCCCCCAAAATGTAATAATAAAAACAAAGGAGACAAGGAAGAGGAGGATGAGCGGTCTTGTAAAAATTTTTACTTCTTTACATCATCAGTGAAACTTTAAAACAATTCTCAGTGAGGCAAGGGATAAAGTAGCACTCTCCTATTTGTTGTTATTATGTAGATGCCACCAAGATGATTGATATGTTTGAGCACATCATTGTAACCACTGTTCCATTCGCTTGAGTGCGGTCTTCCTCCCCACCCTGCCTCTTCTTTAGTTAGCATGATGTCCTTCTCCAGGGATGACTGGTGTCTCCTAATAAAACGTGCCAAATAAGGTGAGACAAAATCTTGGCATTCTCCCCAAAAGTATCAAATGGGTGGGTGATGCCCTTTTCAACAAATGGTGCTGGAGACAATGGAAATCTACATGTAGAAAAATGAAACAGGATCTCAACCTCACTCCATGCACAAGAACAAACTTGAGGTGGATCACAGACCTGGAAGTAAAACCACAAACCATCAGAACCATTAGCAAGAGAATTGGGGAAAACCTAAGAACCATGACCCAGGGAATACAAAGGCTAACTGCATTAGGACAGGGTACGCATGAAGGGGATCCTGAAATTGACAAATGGGACTTACTTAGAATAAAACACATGTGTACATCAAAGGACTTTACCAAGAGGGTAGCCAGGCAACCCACAGACTGGGAGAGGATTTTTAGTAATGATACAACAGACAAAGGGCTTATTACAAAAATCTACAATATCCTTGTTTCCTGCAAGTAGAGGAAAACAGATAACCCTTTGAAGAAATGGGAAAAAGAAATGAAAAGAAGCTTCACTAGGGAGGAGGGCCACATGGCTAATGAACATATGAGAAAATGCTCCCACTCATTAGCCGTCAGAGAAATGCAGATCAAAACAACCGTGAGATATCATCTAACACCCTTGAGGCTAGCCCAGATCAGAAAATCAGAGTGCAACAAATGTTGGAGGGGATATGGTGAAATAGGGACACTTCTACATTGTTGGTGGTCATGTAGATATGTACAGCCTCTATGGAAAGCAGTCTGGCGATACTTAAGGAAAATGGAAGTTGAGCTACCCTATGATCCAGCTATCCCACTATTGGGTATATACCCAGAAGAGGCAAGAAATAAACCACAGCCAGTGATATGCACACCAATGTTTATTGCAGCACAATTCACAATTGCAAAGAGTTGGAAGCAACCTAAATTTCCATCAGTAGATGAATGGATCAACAAACTCTGGCACATACACACAATGGAATACTATACCTCACTCAAAAGCTCAGACGAGCACGTGAAACACATCTCTGCATGGGAAGAACTGGAGGAAATTACGCTAAGCGAAGTCAGTCAATCACAAAAGGAAAAGTACGGCATGGGCCCCCTGAGGTAAGTAGAAACAGTATGGTGAGTATAAAAGAGAAGACTCCTATATGCCA